>CAAKHB010002043.1:77173-87456 GCA_901007665.1 Aeoliscus strigatus | reverse complement strand
GTTAATAGAGGTTCACTATGTTTCACTATGCAATCTTTTTCATATTTCAGGTGGACACGGTGGATGGAAAGACTGTCAAAGTCACTAAAAACTTCCTGGACTGCACCCTTGATGGAGCTACCAGAAAGCTCATTGAACTCATTTTCAGCAATGACATGTTCAAGGAGGCGATGAAATGTAGGAAATTAGGTGGGTGTTTCTCTGTTAAGCAGTTTCATACAAACTGGTTCACACAGCTTGCCCATGTCAATAAAGAAAATTAAGTTAAAAATTGAGCTCTGGCTGTGAGGTGCTCAGTGACATGTCAATGATTGCTACTACAAAGGACAAAGTGTGTATTAACGCAGCTTATCACTGTCTCTCTAGCTCTATCTCTCTTTCTGTCATAGAATAATGACTTGCAGTATTATTACATCATGTGACATTTGTTACAGTAACAACTGATGAACAATGTGTGTGTGTAATCAGTGTCATCTACAGTTTGCTTGTGTGGCTGTTTGTATGGACAGACATAAAGAAGATGCCTTTGGGAAAGTTGAGCAAGCTACAGATTGCCAAGGGCTTTGAAGTGCTAGAAGAGATAGAGGGAGCCATGAAACAAAAAAGCACAATAACACGTCTGGAAGAATTGTCCTCAAAGTTCTTTACCACAATCCCACATAACTTTGGCCGGAGCAAACCACCCACTATCGACAATCAAGAAATTGTGGATAACAAGAAGGAGATGCTCATGGTCAGAGTACCTTAGAGTTTATGTTTCTAATTAGCCTCCCAGTCATGTTTTGTCAGTCCTCAGCTTACTTTGTCTTTCACTTTCAAAAGGTGTTGGCCGACATTGAACTCGCTCAAACACTAAAGTCAGAAACTGAGAAGGTCCAAGAGGAAACGATAGAGACAGTTATTCATCCACTAGACCAGTACTACAATTCTCTCAAATGCAGGCTCACCCTGATGGAAAACACCAAAGACAGTTTCAAGGTACTGTGTCTAGAATGTTGATTGGTAAGATTTTGAATTACATTACATTCATCATGTCCTATTTTTCACTCATTGTTAATTACTTAAAGATCATAGAAAAGTACCTGAAAGAAACCTCTGGTGGCTATCGTAAACCAAAAATTGTCAACATTTGGGAAGTGGACCGAGAGACAGAGGTAATGTAATACAATGTAATGTAATACAGAGACAATCATATGACAGAACACATCACATTACAGGGAGAGAGGTTTAAAGAGAACAGTAGTCTGGAGAACCGCCGTCTTCTGTGGCATGGTACAAACATAGCGGTGGTGGCAGCTATCCTGAAGAGTGGTCTGCGGATTATGCCCCATTCAGGAGGCCGTGTTGGTCGGGGCATCTATTTTGCATCTGAAAATAGCAAGTCTGCCGGTTACGGTGAGGCTGCATGAACAGAGTTTACATTAACACATTCAAGAGTTGATTATATGTATTACAGTCTTCATGACTACAAAAATGTCCTTTGCCATGCAGTGCGCACGTCCAAAAACACTGGAGTGATGTTTTTGAGTGAGGTGGCCCTCGGACAAGAGTACACCATCACAAAAGACCAAAGCTCCTTGAGGAAAGCTCCTGCAGGTTGTGATAGTGTGGTGGCACGAGGATCAGTGGAACCAGGTACAACCCTACGCCAGAATTACAATGTTCATTCAGCTTAGCTAACCTATGTTCAGTTTAGATAGTGTTCAGTAGTCGATGCTTGCTGGGTTAATTCATAGACAACTGGACTTGTAGTTTGCTTGAAGCATCCAAGATGCTTCTGAGCTGATTAGTGGGGAGTTCTGCTACTAATACTATGTTGAGTCGTTTGGTCACACAAAGGGGTGTGAGTTATGGATCCCCCTCCATTGTTGTCAGAGTTACCTGAAAGTTGTTGTGTCACTGAGTTATTTGAACTGCATGTATTTGAATGGGTATTGATCCTCCTGGGGAGAGATCTTAGATTTGCATTGTGTGGATGTCTCCTCTGTTGAGAGAGGGTTTTTCTAATTTAACAAAAATAGCTTCTTTAAATCCTCAAACCATCGGTCATTTCCTGGCCTACTGGCTGGAGACCTCAACATTCATGTGGATCAGTGTTGCCAACTCCCCAGTATCGGAAGTAGCTATTGGCCTGCCCAGAAGTAGTTAAAAGTCGCTAGAGCCAAACGTAAGAGAGGGGGGGGTGGGAGTAGCTAAAAATAGCAACAAAGTCAACAAAGTTCGCAACACTGATGTGGATACCCCCTTGTGTCGCTTTGCCTCTGAATTCCTTAATCTTAACTTATTCAACTTAACTCATGACCTCACAGGTATGTGTGATTTACCCTACTTTGAACTTTAGAGCTCCAAAAAACATTGACTTCGGCGCCCTTGCCTTAGAACTTAGGAACTTGTCTTCTAGCTCTACTGCTGTCTCCTCAGTTACTAAGACAGTGGATTTCAACAATCAGTCCTTGACCAGCCTCATGGACAATCACGCCCGTGCACATATTACCAAACCGAAGGCGAAGGGAAGCGACCTTCTTGCTCAGCGGGGAGAACTCCAACACATGGCAGCTGAGCTGGGGAAGTATGAGCAAGCCCACACCAGCCCGCCACCACGGTCAACTCCAGAGTAGAAGAGAGTCCAACCTCTCTCAAGGAGTTGGGTTCTGGAGCCCTGGCTGTGCGTGGATGTGAGCCCAACTATCTCTAGCCAGTACTGCTCAATCTGCCACACAAATTCAGGCTAGTAAGTAAGGTGACATTCCATGTCCCCATAGCCAGAGTCATTGTCCGGGGCTTGAGTCGTTGTTCAGGGTCTGGGTCGCTGGGGCCGCCACCCAAACCACAACACACCGTCCCCCTCTGGTGGGCCCATGTCACTTCTTCGAGCGGTCGCATGGGTCCCATGAGCAAAAACCTGGCCACCAGGTGGCTACGAACCCCAACCCCAGGCCTGGCTCCAGTGTGGGGCCCCGGTAACGCTGATCCGGGCAACGTGAGCGTTAGTATTTCCCATCAGGGGCTTTTGGAACCGCTCTCAGTCTGACCCTCACCAAGGACCTGTTTGCCGCGGGAGACCCTACCAGGGGCATTAGGACCCCCGACAACATAGCCCCTAGGATCATACAGGTACCCAAACCACTCCACCTTGATAAGGTGGCGGTTCAAGGAGGGGTAGATCCAGATGACAGTACAAATTACAGACCCATTTTAAAGCTCCCCTTTGTCTCAAAGGTGCTAGTAGTCGTGGCTTCTCAACTCCACAGCCATGTCAAAATCAATTGTCTTTATGAAACATTCTATTATGCTTTCCGGCATGGTCACAACACAGAAACAGCACTGGTTAGAGTGACCCAGCCCTTCTGATTCTTAGGCTCGACTTGTATGCTGTCTTTGATACTGTGGACACAACTTGCATAACTCTTTTTCCTCCTATCTCACTAGGAGAACAGAGTAGCCTTGGAAAAGGCAAATCAGAGACTCACACTGTCACCAGTGGTGTTCCTCAGGGCCCAGAGCTAGGACCAACTCTCTTTACCCATTATCCGCTTCCACTTGGCCACATAATAAACAGGCAGCCACTACTATGCAGATCACACGCAGTTCTATCTGAAAGCCGAGCGCATCGCCTCTGCACCCCTGCCATCTGCCACCTTCACCACCTGCCTGGAGGAGATAAAGGTGTGGATGAAGCTCAACTTTCTTCAGCTAAACAGCTGTACGACTGAGGCCATCCATTTCTGCACTCCCCACCAGATCCAAACCTCTACCATCACCAGCATCACCTTCTCTGGTCACCACATTCTCCATCTCCAGACCTCATTCTTCCACCTGAGGAACAAAAGCTGATCCACGCCATTGTCTCCTCCAGGCTGGACTATTGCAACTCCCTTCTCATTGGAATCCCTAGCAAGAGCATTCACAAGCTAGGGTCCTGATAAGGGTGTGAAAATTCAACCACATCCTCACAACACTGGCTCCCTGTCTCACTGCGTATCAAAAGTAAGGTCTCACTCTTCACCCTCCAATGCATTCATGGAACCGCTCCTTTCTACCTTAAAGACCTCTTCACTCTTCAGACAGCATCATGCTCCCTCCGTTCCTCCTGCACCTACCTTCTAAAAATCCCCAGGACCAAACTCAGATCCACGGGGAATTGGGCTTTCAGCGCCGTAATTCCATGACTGTAGAATGCTCTACCTGAGCACCTGAGGACACCACAGTCTCCGGACAATTTTAGACGTGGCTTAAAAACCCACTCTTTTATAAGAGCTTATTTATATTGAATGTTTCTATTGACATTTTTATGGCACTGTAGCACTTTGAGATTTTTTATAATGTAAAAGTGCCCTACAAATTAAATTGATTAGTATTATTGTTGTATTGAAGATCATCCAGCAGCTTTTGTTTGGTTTTCAGATCCCTCGAAGGACATCTTCATCACTTTGGAGGGCAAGAACGTTGCTGTACCTCAGGGTAAGCCCATTGCGCAGCCCCAGTATGCTGACTCCTACTTTTCCAACAGTGAATATCTCATCTACAAAGAAAGCCAGTGTCGCCTTCGCTACCTGCTGGAGCTGAACATGTAGCTGAAAGTTTGGCTTCTGATGATGCGCATTCTCTCATATTTGTGCAGACATACTTTAAAATTATCTGTTCCTGTCCAAATGTCTCCAGTTCCTTAGTGATTGGACTTGATGTCTGAAAGACCTTTGCTAATTTGCACAATTTTGTTGCACATGCTTCACATGCTGGTGTGCTGCTGGGGATTATTCTTTACATTTAACATGATGTAATCTGAGTGCTGATGCTAGTATAAACTTGACCAACAAAACAACTATGTAAAAAAACTGACAACATGGAACTGACCTTTGGAATTGTTTTGTAGCAGAGCTGACTCATAGTACTATGCATAGGAATATTTCCTGGTATAAGAAGATTGTAGTGCAGGTTTCTGTCACATATCTGGTGCACTGACCAGCTGAAGTGTTTTGGTGGTGCAAATCAATGTGTATTTTGGGGAATTCTCCAAGAAAAGCTATGAAGACGTGCACATTGCTGACACCATGACCACATGGTGTCAGCAATGTGCAACTCTGCACTGAATGTAATCGTCTCTGTCTTTTTGCACTATGATAGAACATGATTATTTTCATCTTTCTGAACTAAGTTAGAAGAGGTTGTCTCCTAAATGCTCTTACCGTATTTTCACGACCATAAGGCGCAATCATCAATCAATCATCAATGGGCGCGGGAATGGTAAAACACACAGATAAAAACAAGCACACAAGTGTGCCTTATTTAAAAATAGAGCTGGAGCAAAGCTGAGTTAGGTACTCACATTTGTTTACCGGTAATCGTCACCAGTCAAACCCATCGAAGTTCTCATCCTCTGTTTCTGAATTGAACAGCTGTGCTAAATCTCCATCAAACATGCCAGGTTCACTTTCTTCACTGTCAGAGTCACTTTCCGTGCCGTGCGGCTCCTCGGAAATGATGCCGCCTTTTGCGAAAGCTCGAACAACAGTGCCAGCAGACATGTTAGCCCAAGCATCTACAACCCATTCGCACATTGTGGCGTAACTCGCCCAGCGCTGCCTTCCACTCTTAGTGAAACTGTGGTCTCCATCAGTCATCCATCGCTCCCACGCCGCTCGCGGCCTTACTTTGAACGGCCGTTCACACCGATTTCCAGCGGTTCTTTTATATACAATCAACGCCCACACTTCCCCTTTTAACGTTCTCATGGTGTTCTCAACTATGTCCGCCTTACAACAACAACACACACACACACACAGGGCGCACCGCACATTTTGAAGAAAAATCTCAGACTTTTATGTGCGCCTTATACTCGTGAAAATACGGTAATCATTTTCCTGTAGTTTAGGTAACATTGGAGTCATTGCTTATTGATGAAGTGATTATTTACGAAATTAACATTGACAGGCATGTTGTTCTTGGGTAGAAATATCGGAAATCTGTTTTCAGTCTGTGTACTGGTCAATACAAATTGTGTCCTGATGAAACGTCAAATATAAGTGCAATATAAATAAAGTAATTAAAATGATAAAATGAGTACTGTCTGTGTTTCTGGCTGTTGGAAGCTGTGTGATTAATGTGAAATGGCTGTAAATTGTTTCCTTGGTGTTGAAGCTATAAAACTATACTAAGGAACATGATGCAACGTTATAGAGTGAAATGAATCGAATGTGAACAGACTGGATTCATACCAGGATACCACTGGTCAAAGAGACTGCATTTTTATTGCAAAGGCAAAGGGAGATTCCTTCAAACCTGGTGGGACTTAGGACCCATGGCTCTGGAGGGGACAGTGGCGTTTGTGTCTGAAAGACGAGGAGAAAAAAAATCACACTCAATACAATGTGTGACAGTCACGGCCATACACAGCAGGACATAAATGAGACTTAGCGGAGGAGCAAAGAGGGAGCATCATTCACCTTTTTAAATCACTTTCCTCTCTGATGGTTTTATAAACTGGGGCCAAAAGAAAATGCTGGTCTACCGCTGGTGTGATCTTCTAATCAATATGTGGGCTTTCAATTAAAGCTCTGCCAGGTCAGAAACCTGGTTAACCTCTTTGGTCTGAACTGTGTCATCAGCTGGCAGAATCATGGGTAAGTCATTTTAAACCAATTCAGACACATTTGAAAGTATTATACCCATGAAATATCTTTGATGACTGATCAGTGATTCTTCATTCTTCAATTTGATGATTTACATTACTTCATCAACACATCTTTCACTATGTTTAAACTTGCTGCAGCATGAAGCAGGAAAGTATCCTTGATTCAATAATTATTGGTTATTTTCTTCCCCTGACACCAGATTTAAAGGGGCATCAATGTTGACCTGGATAATGCACTGTCCTCATGGAAGAGACTTTTTTGTTGTTACATTGGGTGCTTTTTTACACTTTGTGTCTGAACAAATGAAAAACTACAAATGTAGTTGTGACAAACATGTAAGTTGCAACACATACTCAACAAATATGATATACTGGATCATGTAGCTCTTTGCTAAACCAAAAGCACTTTGGAAAGGAGTACTGAAGCAAATGGTGAATGTCCTCAATTTGCTATCTTTAACTATACTATATATATTTAACTATACTATATATATTTAACTATACAGCACTAGCTGTAGGATAATTATGACAATCGTTGCTACTATTTACTGTAAACATTCTCTTATTTAATCACAGTTGTTAATTTGTTTACACTGAAAACGACAGTGTGAACTAGTTTACATAATTCTGCATTTACATTTTGATCTGTTTCCAGAACATCCGTACATGAAGGCATCTGCGATACACATGGACCAGCCTGTGAAGGAATAATGGCAGAGAAATCCGGTTCCATGACATCCTCTGTACCAAATCTTACAACTATCCCATGGGAGCAACATCCGACAGTTCCTGCCAACGTGGGTGTGGTCACAAGCTCCCAGTCACAACTCAAAGACCTGTTTGGGTTGTTCTGTATGGTGACCCTTAACCTCATTGCTTTGTTGGCCAACATTGGTGTGATGGTGGCAATTGCGCGTGCTCCTCACTTGAAGAGGTTTGCATTTGTGTGTCACCTCTGTGCCGTGGACCTGCTATGCGCCATCCTCCTGATGCCTTTGGGTATCATATCCAGCTCACCGTTTTTTGGAACTGTGGTGTTTACTGTCCTGGAGTGTCAGGTTTACATCTTTCTCAATGTTTTCCTCATCTGTTTGTCCATTCTTACCATCACAGCCATCAGTGTGGAGCGTTACTTCTATATTGTCCACCCGATGCGTTATGAAGTCAAGATGACCATCAACCTTGCTATCGGTGTCATGCTCCTCATCTGGGTTAAATCGGTCCTCTTGGCTTTGATCACAATGTTTGAATGGCCGGCTTATGGACACCAAAGCTCTATCGCTGCAGCTCACTGCTCTCTCCATGCAAGCCACAGTCGTCTAAGAGGAGTGTTTGCTGTGCTCTTCAGTGTGGTTTGTTTTTTGGTTCCTGCAGTGATTATCTTTGCGGTTTACTGTGCTGTGTACAAGGTAGCCCGTTCAGCAGCTTTACAGCAAGTCCCTGTTGCGCCAACGTGGCCAAATGCGAACCCAGCCAAGAGTCGCTCAGACTCTATCAACAGCCAGACCACCATAATCACCACCACTCGAACTCTGCCCCAGAGACTCTCTCCAGAGAGAGCCTTCAGTGGCGGCAAGGCTGCTCTCACTTTGGTATTTATTGTGGGACAGTTTTTGGTCTGTTGGTTGCCGTATTTCATCTTCCACTTACAAATGTCTCTGACTGGCTCCATGCAGAGTCCCGGCGACTTAGAGGAAGCTGTCACATGGCTCGCCTTCTCCTCTTTTGCAGTTAACCCGTTCTTTTATGGTCTGTTGAACAGACAGATCAGAGAGGAGCTCGTGAAGTTTCGACGCTGCTGCATCACCCAGCCTGTGGAATTTGGAGCTTCCAGCCATGAGGGATCTCTGCAAGAGAACTTCCTCCAGTTCATTCAGAGAACCAGCAGCACAGCCGAGACACGCTCCAACTCAAGCCCAAGAAACACTATGGACCAAGGAGTTAAGATCCCTGGACAAATACCAGAGGAACATGCTTAGACACATTCTGGACTATCATGCGAAAATATAAAAAATATATCTGTGTAGCTTCTTATGTTTGTTGGGCAGTTGTCCTTTATTTATATATTCACAGTGTTTTCGGTGTTAAATTACATTTCTGTGTTCGAGAAAGCTTCTTTTCTCTTTAGGTGTAGGTGCTATGACTGTAACACTCCAGCTCTACTTTATTATATCATCCCCAGATGGAAATTTAGTATCTGTATATATGGGTTTTATATTACATTTATAATAAGAATCAAGGCTCTAGAGTATGATGATTTTTGTATGCCAATAACAGTACATAATGTTTTTGTGACTGTCTTTCTGCAACATATTAAATTGGCTGTAGTGGTGTTCCATATGCAAGTGTAACTTCATCGATGGCAGCATGACTCCCTCACATCAGTAAACCATCCCAGCTTGTACATGGTGGGCTAACTAACGTAGTAGTCCTGTGTGGAGCAGATATGCTGATAGACGGTGAATGGCATCCACCCTGTTGTCATGGAAATTGAATGAGACTATGACTCACATAGCAACAAGGACCTTTCTGCTGGACGTGTTTAGAGCCCATGTATTCCACCTCATGCACACATTTCACATTCAGATTAATCATGTGAATGGAGGTAAGTCACAAAATTCCTAATATGAATAGTAAGAACGAAATGGGTCTGGTGAGGCAGTGATAATGACTTATCAGTGGAAATCATTACAGGACATTGATAATGCTCTGATTGTGGTAACTAAGTGATGTTTTATGGCTGCTGCTGTTTGTATTAGTCTTTCACAAACAGAGGAAAAGAGAGAATAGTGTGGCCACAGCAAATAATGTCTGACAGAATTTTATTGCATGGCTGCCACTTTTACACTCTTACATAACTGTCATGTATTTCATTCTTTGACCTGCACATTAGCTCAGGAAGATATTTTTAATCCGTGGTGACATGGACGATACAGAAGTTCTTTCACATTTGACAATATATTTAAACAATATTTTTTTTCTACAGCAATGGGTTAGTTTCTATTGCTGAGCAGAGACACTGGGGAGCCGGACCCAATACAAACTGACATGGTTGGTAAAAAGTAAAGCAAAAAAATGTCTCAAATTAATGGGGATCCACTTCACATGGCCAACTTAAGCCCAGGGGTTAGAAAAAAAAGTGAAAAACAAAAGAAACAAAATTTTATACTGAAATTTCAGACAGTTGATGGCAGTCAACCAGCAGGTTCTGGGAGTTTGAAACTTGATGTCACATCAAATAGGCACAGTTTAAACATGAAGTTTTGAAGGAAAATATGGGGCTAGTGGCACAAGTGTGCTAGTGGAGGTGTTTGATGGCTGAAGGGTGAATGTTTGCAGTGTGTATGTACAATTGAGGGAGTTCCAGCTGGTTGCCTAATAGCTAACACATTGTTACTTTGCATAATGAAATTGAGGGAAGCAGAAATTTATGGGAGTGACCTGAAGACCCGGCGACTCAGCACGCACAGAGCCTGGAGGTAGCACTTCTCGAAAGAACACCTGTTGGATGTCAAAGTGACACAGATCGTTTCAAACCAGCACGCCCACCTCGGCCCATGAATCGTTCCATTTTTCAAACTTTGAATCGCGGCGAAGTAATGACGCTGCAGGCTTGACTTGTGCTCAGTGCAACATCAGTAAAATTGAAACG
>CAAKHB010002043.1:36047-77153 GCA_901007665.1 Aeoliscus strigatus | reverse complement strand
CCAGAGTCTTAAGGTAATTGATGTGACCATTCATATATTCATACATACATACATATATATATATATATATATATATATATATATATATATATATATATATATATATATATATATATATATATATATATATATATATATATATATATATATATATATATATATATATATATATATATATATATATATATATATATATATAACAGTTTGGAGAAAAGGACTTGACGGTAAAATAAACATCTGCACTGCATCTGTCTCATTCACTCAGTCACAGATAACACTGGGAACAGACCGTCATTTTTGTATGGTGAGCACAAATGAAATTGGGCTCTGTAAATCATTATATTAGTATAAAGGCCTGTTTAGCGTGTACTTATGAACTGCTCAGTGATCATTCATTGGTGTGACAGCTCATGCAACACTATTTGAATGTCAATTTGCTACACAATACTGACCTCAAGTGGACAGAATCACACACAACTGTTCTTTTGTTGTTCTTTCGTAAGACATAAATCATATTTCTTTTTCATGTGTATGCTATTACATAATAACATGTAACTGGCACAAGTTACAAATCCAATCTAGTATCATATTTTGCACACTGGACAAATGCACAAAAACTGTAAAAATGTAGAAACTGTAAAAAAAAAAAAAAAAAACTGAACATGACAAAAGAACTGTGACCTTATAGAAGGATTTCTTTACATTAGTGTGACAGTGAGCTCATGCTTTGTTCACCTCATCTGTCACTTCTGGACGATCACAGCCTATGTGCAGCTCCTTCTCACCAACATTTGATGGGTCTGGACTATGTGGGGCATTATACTGAACATTCTCATCAGCCCTGTCTTTGATAGTGCTGGGGAAAGACGAAAGACACAAGAATTCAGTGACAGAGGACAGTAAGAGGGAAAAAATGATCAATTATAGATTACAGAGTCCTCATATATAGTTAGATCATGATCTGAATGATCATTTTCTGTTCTGTTATGGAAATTCACGCAATGAACTTTTTTCTGATATGAAATGAATTCTCTAAATTAACATTTTTTTTCGAAGGACGAACAAGAATATTTGTAAACTAACCCAAATTACTGATACCTATACTTGTCGTTGAATTCTATATGAATCTAAATTTAAGTGTGCCAGTCCTGTATTTCTGTCTACATGAAATGGAGGAGAGTAGTGTCTGACGATTACGTTGACACGTATAGAATCAGAGGTATGTCCACCATGACTCTCTGCTGAGCTATTCCTGTCCATCTGCCTCCATCGGCCTCCACCCGTTCTACTGCCACGCCAGGAATACTCCTCTAATTGGGTTGTCTCCTCACATGCGTGCTGATCCCATTCCACCCAGCTCTCCTCGTCCATCTCTGCTACCAGGGTAACCATAGGGAGAAATTCTCTAGCTGTGATCTCAAGGCAGACATGCTGTTATTCACAATGAGGGGTGCCATTACAAGTTGGGCTACGATGATTCTATGGGTCATAACTGTCTGACTCAGAGTAAGTGCTGAATCGACCCGAAAATGGTGTATTTTAATGTGGCCTCCCAAGTCGTGTAAAAGCGTTTGTACTGGTTTGCAAGTGGTAGCCCAGGCTTTGTACTGGATGGACTCTGTTATAGATGGTTCATGCAACCTACTGATACAGACAGCTGTGACTGGTAGCAGCAACCGATGAAGTTTTATGTATTCAGCCCCACAGAAATATGACATAAGCATAGTGCATGTGAATGTGATCGCTGACAGTCTTTAACGTCAGTCTTTAACCTCATCAATCCAGTGGAACATTTATACTTGACCCACTCACTTTGATGTAGCTACAGGAGTAAACACGTGTACACTTACATCTTCCTCACACAGATCGCCTCTGACTAAGTTATTTTTCAGTGTCCAAAGGGTTCTTTTTGTACATACAGTATGAGGCACACGCCTCAAGAAATGATTGCTAGCAAATACATTTATGAATAAATCAAAATTTGGAGAGCAAGTGCTGATTACATTTCAGAGTGTAACACAAATATCGTGGGAGTCAGGGGAGTTATCCCAACTCACATAATATTAGATTCTGACGTGTCGATGAACAGTCATTTATAATCACAGTGTGAACTTACATTAATAGTACTCTTGTACTCTTCACAAATTAAATTTCACATCAAAACACAAAACACTATTTGCTAAATGAAGCCAGAGCAGAGGTGTGAGTTTGCTCTGTAGTCGGCCTCACTCTGTGGTGGAAGTTCGTGCCAATGTGTAAACCCTGCCCCAGCTAGCACCACAACCCCATGTGAAATGTGACACAACCCTGGGCGCTCCTTTAATGCATGCCTGTCCTATGTGTGTGTGTGTGTGTGCGTGCAGTGTGGGGTTGGGGTGTCAGGCCTCCACTTTTACCCGGATGTCTGCAGCAGCTGTCCACTGGCATGTCAGCGGGAGCGTCATAGCAGTTGATACAGGGGTTCAGAAGCAAGCCGAAGTGGCTGCCTGCAGTTTGATCCAGGAAGACTTACCCACACTGTCTCTGGCCCATCCAGGACCCGCTGGCCAACTATGGCAGACCAGTACCAGTACAACACCAACGAGGAGAAGATCGTGAAGGACAGCCACACCAAGGAGATCGATCTGATCAACAGAGACCCCAAGCTGATCAACGAGGATGTGGTGAAGGTTCGTGCAAACACACCGTGTCACTGCCACGTTAACGTCTGTCAGTCTGTCTGTCTCTGTGTGGATGCACTGGAGAAAGGGCATGAAGTTGTTGGTAGGAACAAAGATAGGAGAACAGGTTAATACACTGGAAAATCCCTAAATAGATCAGGGGCTATTCCTGTTGCCTGTGCAGAACATGGTGTTTATTTTGGGACGAGAAGAGAGCAGAAGAGTAACCGATATACTGAGCTATCGTGTTTTATGTAGCTTTGACAGCTGTTTAGTCTGTGATTGTTTCCACTAACGACCAGAAAACTTTTTACCTTATCTTTGTTTGACTGAGGGGAGTTCACGTAAACTTGGCCCATGAGGTGAATCATCAGTTGGGAGCAGATATCAGCGGCTCACTTTGGAATAATACACATGCCTGCTCATGTCTGTCATCAGAGGCAGACATGCAGCACACCCCGCGAATATTTAGCATGAAGATTGTGTATTTTTAAACTCCCGATGATGTGGCCTAGAAGGACAGAGACATACTGACACTTCCATACGTTCATGTTTCCTATTTTTATAGCTGTCAATATCCGTCTACAATTGTCAAAGAAACACACAGCTGACTGACTCTGGTAATCCCGGAGCCCAGCGACACCATAGAAATATATAAAACAGTTCATGTCCTGTCATTCATTGAGAGGATGATCCTCAGGCTGCTGTCTGACCAACCATGGGCAGCAAGTCGTTACCTCTCACACTGATCGATCCAATGGCCTTGAGGAGGGGAATTCATTTAAGACGTGCAAGGCGTATGCCTGTCATGATTACAGACAAGCTAATCAACGTTTTCAGCTGAGAGAGTGCAAGACACAGCTTTGCTAAAAGAAGACAAATTGGACTATTGCTCTACAGCCATGTTTTAAATGACGGTATTTGACTTAAACACCACGCTGGAGCATGTTGAAGGATTTGAAGCTAAGCATTAAAAGCCACACAACAAATTTGATAGTGTATTTTTCAATTGGTGGTCTGTGGTTTCCAACAGAAAATCAAAACCTTACCCACACATGACATAATGACATGAAACACGAGCACGTGTATTAACTGGAACACGGTGGTTTGGTGGAAAGACAATGTGCCTTCAGGAATGTATAGTGATGAAAGATTTTGAAATGTCTTATTAGGTGGAGTTTGAGGATGTTATCGCAGAGCCTGATGGCACACACAGCCTGGATGGCGTATGGAAGCTCAGCTACACCACCTTCACTGTCACCAAATACTGGTGCTACCGAATTTTGTCTGCTGTCTTCGGTATCCCTGTGGCTCTGCTCTGGGGCTTCCTGTTTGCCTGCATCTCCTTCTGCCACATCTGGGCTGTGGTTCCCTGCATCAAGAGTTGTCTGATTGAGTCACAGTGCATCGGCCGCATTTACTCTCTCTGCATTCAGACCTTCTGCGACCCCTTCTTCGAAGCCCTGGGCAAGATCTTCAGCAGCGTGCGCGTGGCACTGCGCAAGGAAGTCTAAGAACTCGCAAAACAGTGTTTGCAGTATGACCGGGTGATGTGCAAGATCTTTTTAAACACCAAAAGTTCAGCCCTGGCATACTGCTCACGCCCGCCTTCCTCCATGCCATGTTGGTCCTCACCCTCCCATCCTCAAGCTCAGAACTGACATGCACAGTGCCAGCAGACGCATTGTGTCAGCTGCAGGTGGCAGTAAGGTTCTCTGACAGCTCTGGCATTCTTGAAGGGCTCATTGCTCATCCCTGAGGGAGAAGAAGGCCGCCTGCCATGAGGAGAATCTGTCTGCCCGGATTTGTTTGTGTCACAAAGAGCTCAGACAATGGCTGCCCATTCATATCACACGGAATCGCTCCAACACTGCTGCACCAGAGGATAATGCTGCATGAACGCATTAATAGTGGTCTATCTCAGAGTTCTTTCAGCGTTGTACATGCTGCACCAATGGTTTTCTTTGTACCGACTGAATTTAAAATCCTATATAAATTAGCTTATGAGAAAAAGCTCACCAGACAGTAAAGACATGTTGGTATGTGCATGAATCAGTTGTCAACTGTTCACTCCTTTTGATTGGTGAAATCCGTTTTACTGTGATGAAACATATGTGTAACATGTGTACTTGTCACTGTGAGATACTAAATAGATTGATCTCCTGTTCAACCTTTCAACCTTGTGATAATATTATTGCAGCTAGCGTTGTTCAACTTGTGACCCACTAGGGGTAGCTGTTGTGCGTCTTTCAGATATCAGTGTGTGACACTCATTACCTTTTTATGTATGTGTAACCTCTGTTGTTGATACTACACATATTTTGTTTTTCTGTTAAAACAAGAAAGGCTCACTATCCAATTATTATTCAAATTAGTGTTACGCATGGACTGTGTAAGAACTTTGGATGATATCATTTGGTTTGGCGGGTTTTGTGGTCAAATTCCATTAAAAATTCTAAAAAAGAACTACAGGAGTCTATATCGGTGAATGCTTTACAGATTCCCTGTTGCTTTGGTAATTCACTGAAATACACTGGCATGCATGGATCAACGACTTAAAAAAATGTTTTTAATCTTATTACATGGTGGCAGTGAACTTGTTGAAAGCAAATATTGACAGAACATTATTTGTCTCTTTTATTTGTTGTGCAGTCCACCCAACACCGTCACTAAATGGACTGTAAAACTCATATACCCCTGCAATTATGTAATGCATGAAGTTTTTGATTATCTTTTTATAATGTCAGAAGTTGGACTTGTTGATGAGGCAATTTTGAAGGTTTACTGCAGTATTATTGTGCTTGGTTGTTGATGCTGTTCATCTTTAGTGTCTATTCAGACTAGTCGTGTATAGGCTTTGATTAAAATACCAAATAACAACCTACAGCAGGAAACTCATGTACTTGAAATATTTACAACAACTATAAATAGAACAAATAATCCAAGTATACATTCATTTGGACCAGCAGTGTGACATCCTGTAGTCATTTTTCACAGTTGTCCCACAAGTCCCTATAATTCACTCCCAATTCATGCCGCCTGATTCTGCATTTGACAAGAAAGTTATACTGTGCTGCCAAAAACGTTGGCACACTTCAGGGGTGTTACGATGTTCATAAAATTTGTACATAAACAATCTGCACCTAGATTTCAGGAGACTTAAGTAAAAAAAGAAGACAAAAAACAAACAACAACAAATAAACAAAAAAAAACTTGGAACAATGAATTCACCTGTTAGTGCTTTTGCTTCTTTGTTTTAATATGATTTTTTCAATGGTGAAAGTTTTGACATCTACACTTGACATCTGTGTAACAACTTGGCACACAATATTTATGACAGATTTTTTTTTTTTTATCAAAACACAAACAGGAAGCTTGCCTAACTAAATGAATGTGTTCAGCAACATATATCTTTTTATTTACTCTTGCTGGACTGACAACATACTGTACACTAAATGAAAAAAAATCCACAAACTAATATACAAAGAAAAACAAATGATTCAGTTGGTTCTTTTTTAAGCTTAGTCCATTATTATCTTGAAAATATTTTCAATAAAATATTGCACCAAAGTTTGTCTGTTACACAATTCCATTTGTACTTTACACTGTAAAGAACTGTTAATAAAATGCTGGGCTTGAACAGGAACCCTGGAGCAAGAATTATCTGAGAAAGTGATGGGTTTTGTGTGTCAACTGTGGTCAAAGGCAGAGTGTGCAGCACCAGGGAAGGACAGCTGATTTGACCGCTCACGTCGTGGAAGTCTGAGTGATGCTCCTCTGACTGCCGGTGCTCTTGATGGCGAAGTTTGACGAGTTGCTCTTGTGACTGGAGTCAAAGTCCCGCTCGCAGTGGCACTGGGATGACTTGAGGTAGCGTGCAGAGCAGCACAGAAAGTTCTGCCGAAGATCCTGGAAGAGGTGCCCAGCAAAGCACATGTAGATCCAGGGGTTACAGCAGCTGTTGAGACTGGCCAGCAGCATGGAGATGATGAAGGGCATGGCTGCAAGAGACGGAAGGTATATTCTTATTGGAGAACTATTGTCCCTTAGAACGTTTAACACACATTTTGTTTCATCATGATGATCAATTCCAGCTCATTCATGCATTTTTAGTCATGTTATCATGACCATCTAAGCAATTTTGATGGACTAATGTTAATTTTATAATGACTTTGTATGTGAACAGTAGGCGGATGACCGTCTGATGCTGTATTGAATTCATCGTCGTTGTCATTCTGACAAAAAATAAAAAGCACTAATGGGTCCTTTTCACAGAGGATATTTGGACTTGAGCACAAAAGGCACTGATGGAATTAATAACACAAATGACGGCTGCAGTTTAGCTGAGCCAGATGTACTGTAAAGTCGTTAACATCGCGCACGCTTCCCTGCTGATTTGTGAAATTCAATGTTGTAGAGCCATGATTTAGACCAGTGCTGTTTCTGATGCAACTTGGCAAAAGGTCTGCTGGAAAAGTACCTATTTCGAGGGTCAATTATACAGTGAAATATATCGTTATGGCTGCAGGCTGCTCAGCTGTTTATGGTGTAACTAGGTATAAAATGCATTGCAGGTAAGTAAAGGTTAGCAGCAAACATGAGTGAAATTGTTTCTGTGCCTTTAAGTAATCACTCAAGGAAGGAGAAGCATGAAGCTCCAACATGAGACACAAAAGAAAACACTCAAAAATCCGTTGTGGAACGATGTGGTGATACATCATGGTGAGTAGTCTACTGGATGACATTTATACCTAGCCAGCCTCATCAACCCAACTGACGTCTGGCAAATGAGTTTGGGATTCATGCAATTGCCTCAGACGCCTCATTTAACCTCTTGATGCTGATTGCTCACCTCTGCCTGATCCTGTCTGATCTCTGGCTGCTCATACATCATCCCAAAGCATTTGTATAAGAACAATCATAATGGACCCAGAAAAAGAAAAGGCTGAATCTCTAATAATCAATTTGACTGTCAGAGCTGATACTGATTTATCCAGAGAACCTTCTAAGCAACAGGGCATTCAGTGTACTTTATTTTCACACTGAGATATATTTCGGAACAATAGTTTTCAGGGGTCTAATACATAGACAGCATGACCGCATATCCAACCACTAGTTAGGATGCCGAATATGTGGTTGACCTTTCTAAATGCATTACTTACACTGGGCTTTGTGTCCTTTAGGCTCTTAATGCAAATCGATACTGTGAGTCAGCATCAGAAGACACAAGGCTCAGCAGGGGGAAGATGTCTGTGTAAATCGGCTGTAACCTTCAGGTGTTTTTGTCCTCAACAAAATGAAAGCCGTAAGGGCTGTAAGATATGAAATCACAGATACCTGACACTTTGTTACTCCCCTCTGGCATCAATGAGTTAATAATAATAATAATAATAATAATAATAATAATAATAATAATAATAATAATAATAATAATAATAATAATAATAATAATAATAATAATAATAATAATAATAATAATAATGATAATAATGATGATAATAATAATAATAATAATAATTGCTGTTTCTGTTGTTATTATTATAGATCTAATATAATAATTATTATTGTTATTATTGCTGTTGTTGTTGCTTATATGTTGTTTGTAAATAACAACATATTTGATTCAGTTGTGAGGGATGATGAACTCCTTTCTGTGTATACTTTGAAGATGATGACTGACCCGTTTGATGACATTATATAAACGGGTCAATATGTTGAGGACTGATGTCATACTGAAAGTGTGTTACAGTGGATTGAACTTGTTTATGCCGGCTGCAAATATTTGGATAAGAATTTCAGTGATAAGAATGTGTCAAGCAACCACTTGCTTGTCATTTCATCCTGTGCCTGATGATGTTGAGGACAAGACAGCAAAATCTAGAATCAAGCATATCAGCACAGATAGTAGAATAGGGTGCAAAACAATAAATTCAACTTCTGCACTGTCTCAATCAGCTCCTGTTTTCCACCATGTCAACCAGGGCTGATGTTGTGTTGCCAGAATTGTGTTGTCTAGAATGTGTCTACAACATCTGTATGCTGTTTGCTGCCTCTTCCAAGATACATATGTATGCTTATTACAAACCGATGGAAATTACTGTTTGGAAAAATAAAGGTTAGAGTGCAATGCAAATGAGTGCATGCATCCTTGCAAGTTGTACGCGCTGAACAAAATGTCAACTTGTGCTTAATGCTGACAAAGATGCAACTGACAAATGACGCATTGACTGCTCCAAAGACACCTTGGGCAACACACAAGCAAATGTATGAGCAATGTACTCTGTAATCACTGGGGGAAATGTTAGGCAAGTAAAACTAAAATTAAATCCCATTTTTCAACTATGTATTTATTCAACACACCATTTTTAGAAGTCCATTTGGTTGTTCTTCCTCAAATCATATCTTTTATGTTTACTGATTACTGATTTGGACTTTTCCCTGAACTAGAAAGTGAGACGTATCTTGCTGAAATGTCGGCTTGACTGGTGGTTAAAATGGAGCAGAATGTGTCTTTGGGGTGAATCTCATGGAGAGCAAATGTAATAAGACCATGATGATTTCAAATACTCACAAATATGGTGAAACAACTTTTCCTGCTCCAATTATAACAGCTTCTTCAGGGTTAACATGATTACATGGAGTTTGTCATAAACTGTCTTTATGTCTGCCTGTCTCTGTCTCTCTCTCTCTCTCTCTATATATATATATATATATGTACATACACACACACAGTATATTTGTGTGTAACAATAATACTACATGTAATAGTAACTATAATATTTGAGTATGTACAGATGACTTGTGCTCAGCAAGAGCTTTCTGTTCTCGCTTTACTGAGTCAACGCTAATGGACACGTTATCTCCGCTCACACAGGTGACACTTCAGCCTATCTTTTGTACACAAACACTGGCACGTGTATCTGCTCATTCTGGCCTTTCAGTGTGTTCACGTGGACAAAAAGCCATCAGACAACCCCACCACCGCCTCCTCCACACGCACAGATGCAGACCTTGAAACAGGGAATACATTTATCACTATTCTACAAAAACAGATGTTTTTTTTGTTTTTTCTTTTTTCATTTGTTAGTGCATCCATTGTCAATCAGGTGGATGGATGTGTTTGGTCATTATAAGATGTAAGAGTGTTCAGTGTGAACAATGCAGCCAGTGGAGAATAACAGGAAGACACAGCTGGAGCCTCTGAAACAAAAGGTTTAGTGTCTCCCACCAAGTGACATTTCATTTCTTGTGTATCATTTTTACACACTCTGTTTTTGACTTAAATGGCATTAAACATAACATTTAAAGTTAAACAGATGGGAGGGAGTGTAGAAAATACATCTCTAATTATTCCACACATACTCCTGCAACATGATCAATCTGATGGTTGTGAATATTTTACGTTTTACTGACACAGTCGATAGTGATGTTGGACATCGTGTTCACAAAATGTGCATCTTTTGGTTATTTCTGTGCACCTACATCTGCAGACTGGGGAGAGGGGTGGCGGGGGCAGGGACTTTCTTCAGGCAATGAACTGTCTGGGGTGGTTTGGGTGTGGCCCCCGCCGAGCATATCGATCCCTACAGGGACCTCATACAGCCGGTGGAAGCCTATCGTGATTCAATGTCAACGACGCACTTGAACGTGGCCTGTTGGCCCAAATGGCACACACACACACACACACACACACACACACACTAATGAATGAGGATTAGCGGTCAGTGTGGCTCTTTGGGCAGTGAAGAGCTTCAGGAAACTTGGACAGATACTGCGCAGTCAGTCAATCATTCAGCTTGAACCAATCAGATGTACTCTCATGTGCGAACCTTTGTGTAGAACCTTGATCGGAATCTGCAGGTTAAATTGTTAGATTTCGTTTTTGTACAATGCAAAAATAATTCCAGTCACTTTGGAAGTAAAAGTTAGTTCTGGTTTCGGGCTGACAGTATGTTCAGATTAATAATAGGATATCATGTGGTTTCTCTCTGGAAGGAAGTACTGGCTCGCCTTCGTGATAGGAAAACTGAATAGAAATATATGAAACAAGGCTCTTGTCTCGCGTCGCCGTGCGTAGAGAGCAGACTGATCGGACTAATCCAGACATGTCCAACCTGGCTTCCGCCAAACATCCAAAAGCGTGCTGAGGCTAATTGGTCCCTCTAGAATGGCTTTAGGTGTGAATGTGAGTGTGAATGGTTGTCTGTGGTTCATGTGGTCCTGCGATGAGCTGCGGACTCGTCCGGGGTGGAACACTGTTGTTGGCCCGTTGACAGCTGGGATCGGCCCCAGCACGACCCGTAACCGGAATAAGAGATGAATGAGAGAATGAATGAATGAATGAATGAATGAATCAAACTGTTCAGTTGATGACGTGCACAATGCGCAAATACACATGTGTACAAGGGGATGCCTTTACGCAGCATCGGCGTGCCCGCGGGTAGAATGAAATCCAACCTACCCTCACGGGGCGCAGCTGGATCCCACGCAGACCACATCTGTACGGAGAAAAAGGGGGTCCAGCAGACGATGTAAGCCACGACTATGACAAAGGTCATTTTCACGGTGGTGATCTTCGCCTTGGAGATGAGCTTCACGCTGCTCACCCGCGTCAGCGAGTTTCCTTTGGAGGCTTTGGGCGTCAGGCTGATGCACTGATCCCGCCGCGTTTTTAGCTTAAAGTTTTGCCATATTTTGAAGCTTATCAACCCGTAGCAGATGCTCAGTATGCCCACCGGGATAATATAAATGGTGAGGCTCATCCATGTGATGTAAGCTTTGGCTCCCCACGGCATCAGGAAGTCTGCCCAGCAGTCATAAACTCCTGATCCCACCGAGCCGACCTCTCGCAGGGAGAAGATGAACATCTGCGGGATACTGAAGAGCATGCTCAGGACCCAAGAAGACACCACATAGAAACGGTCTTTTCTCTTGTGCAGAGAGCGGAGGGGCTGGCAAATAGCCAAACACCTGTCCACGGACATCAGAACCAACACGTACGTGGAGGCGAACATCCCGACGACCTGCAGGTATTTCACCAACCTGCACAAGATGTCTGGTCCATAGAAGCGAAATGTAATGTCCCAGATGAGTTGGGGGAGAACTTGGAATATGGCCACGACCAGGTCGGCGATGCTCAGGTGCTTCATGAAGTAATACATCCGGGACTGGCTGTGTTTGGTGGTGCGGATGGCCAGCAGGACGCACAAGTTCCCCACCAGCGCCAGAACCAGCACCAGGGCGAGAACAGTCACCTCCACCTTCGCCACCTCCTCGTTCCTCTTCAGGGGGTTCGTCTGATTCAGTCCGGTGGTCCCGTTGAATACACTCGTGTTCTGCCAGGATTCGTTCAACTGCCAAAAGTCACTTTCGTTGGAAATGTTCTCCATTGCCGCAGACGTGTTTGTCTGCAGATGTGCGCAGTCATGCAACCGTCACCTACAGGGCTCAAGTGGCAAAGTCTTCTTTTTTCGCGAACAAACAGCTGGGGTTGGGGTTTAGGGGGGGTGGGGGGGCGGTTGGAGAGGATGTGGCTCAAAACATATTCTGAGTGATGTGATCGACTCCTCAATCACCCATTTTAGAACAGAAGATCCAACAGTCCCCAAAAAGAAATATGAGAGTGAACGTGATGTACTCAGGCTCAGAAAACACCACAGTTATGTTCTGAAATAGGGAAGAGTTCACTGGTCATCAAACTCGAATACACATATTCTTGAGAAAATCCCTCCAGAATTGAAAACAAAGCAAGAAAAAAAAGCCCAACACTGTCCATCAACTTTATGTGTCATCAAAATCCAAATGGAACGAGGACAATAAAAACAAATGCGGCAGAAAGTGAGAGCTCCAACATCATCACTGGAAAGAAAAGGAATGGCGAGCTACATCAGAGCTCAGTCCTGTTATATCTGCCCACCTCACAAGAGTAAACAGCGTTACCCATCACTGCCACTAGGTGGCTGTGTGCGCTGCTCACCGGGACCTGTGGCCTGCAGGCATCGTCAGAGCAGGAACACCCACGTCTGCACTGAATCATGCATGTCATTCATTTATAAACAGCAGGTTTACATTTTCAAATATGACTGAATGTGTGTAAAAAGTACATGGTGTGAGAGCAGCACACTGACTGATGACCATTCCCTGAAGTGCACATGCTACAATTATGACTATCAAACTAAATAAACCACATTGGTCCTGTTTAGTTTAGTGAGCAAGTTCGACAAGTTTCTCAAATGTTTTGTCAAAGTTTCACGTGCATATGGGACTGAATATTTTAGTGAAATATACAGTGGGGACTTGGTTTTAGACAAATCAACTTATTTTAATACTGCACTTCCTGCAAGCTGTTGCTGTATTAAAACTTAGTACACATATGATAACCTCTGTAGAAGTCTTTATTGAGTAAAATAAGTCGTTTTAACAAGAAGTGTGCAACCACAAACATTTTGAAATTAGGACCGGAAAGTTGGTAATACCATAATTTCACAAGAACTGGTTGTTGGTGGCCTCAAGAGGTTGATGCTATCAGGACGACGACACACTCTGACATCCAGGTCATGAATAGAAGGATGCTGGTACAAAAATATTTGTACTACAAGCTTGTCAAAAGAGACAATGAGAGGCAGCTTCATACACATGATCCTTTGTGTCCTGTCAACATGGGCTTTTTTTGGCCATCATAAAAAGAGTCTCTGCAGATTCTAGGAAAGTCCTGGTGGTGTTTGGAGGATTCAGTTTAGCTGCCAACAATCATGAATCAGCAAGAAAAACAAAACAAAATCAAAAGCCTGAGATGTATGATCAGTTTTTATTAAACCGATGGTTATTTGTTTTCAATGAGAGCGATGATGCTAAGCAGTTTCCCTCCCTGACAAATATGCACTTTGGATTTTATTGGCAAAGGTGTGTGATGCAATTGCTAATGTCCATGTGTGACATTCCAGCAATCTGTCCAAGCTGACATTTCTGCCCCCTTTACGTGTTGTGTACTCGTGCAAATGCGAGCCTGACATTTACTGTATCTAGGGACTAAACCAGTGTTATTTACTTTTTTATGATGGTGTTTCACAGATTTCAGAGTTAGGACATCTAAGTAATGTAACTGTCCCAGCTGGGCTATTTGCTACTGTGCAGTTCCACCAACACACAGTTGCAAACCCAGCTGGAGCAGACTCAGGTTCTACCTTTTCCAGAGAGTCATCCCCGTTTGTGGCTTTGGGTTCGGAAAATAACTGCTCCACTGGAATCTGCAGTAAATTGATGGCTGGAAAGGAAAAAGGCAAAGAAAAACGTGAAATCATCAAATCTGATGTCGACATGAACCAGAATTGCGAAGTGAAACAGGGTAACGTGTGAATGACAAATACCAAACAAAATAATAATCTCCACAGATTTATCTGAACCTCACCAGACATCAACTATAGACAGCTGAAGGAAAAGACTTGATTGCGTTTATAATTACAGACCTCCTTTAGAATTTAGTTGTTCTGAATTCAGCACTTGTGGCCACTGATACAGAATCGACTTAACATGAAAATAAGATTTTGGTTTCTCATGTCTGTTGCTGAAAAGTTCTGTGTGGGATATCGAGCATGCCTGCTTGTGCTAAATTTGTTTCTGATTGTTTAGTTATGTTACTACTGCTCAGTTAGTGGTTTGAAAACCCCACTGCAACTCACAGTTTTAAACAGTATTAAACAAGGGGAGTCTGACATTTTTGTATGTGTCTGTAAAAAGTAAGAAAGATGAATGGTCAAACTTTGTGTCAACAGACTCAAATGTGTAATTCATAAAGAATTGTATTTGCAGACATATGCTGGGTTTGTTTCAAGTCATTTCTAGACTAAATATTTCCTTAAAGAGCTGGCAAAGTCTGTTCTGTGTCAAAGATTTCCTCAAATTCAGTCAAGAAAAACTTTCATAACTTAGACAAGAACGCATGTGAAGAAAATGCTGCCTAAAACAAAAATGACATGACAGCAACACACCCGAGACACCAGTCTGTTATTCATGCCACGCTGAAAGGACGTCTAATATAAAAACACAAAACAGAATATAATATTATATAAAAAAATTGGTCATATTTTAGTGGGAGGACATGCTCTTGTGAACATTAAGCAGGGATTTCAGGTGGTCATCAGTCAGGTCAACCAAGACCAATGACAAAAACAGCAGGTATAAATAATGGATGGCAGGTTTCTACCCTGGAGGTGTCTGCAGAAATATGGTCATATGTATCTGGTACAGGTGTTTATTATTTCCACAGAATATGGAGGGTAACCTCGTTTTGTATGAGACTGGAAAGTCTGATTTACTGATACCCGGATGCTGACTCTCTGTGCGGATAAAGTTTCTCATGTGGACAGGAGGTGCTGAATGAGCCAATCGTCAACAGTCTTGTATCTTCCTCCCAGTTTTTAACTTAAGTGTAATGTCAGTAAAGGTTTATACATGTAATATAGGCACATTATTTACACTGTGCTGCTGGTGAAAATGTGACACAGTGAGAACTACATGAAAGGTACGTTGAACTCAAGCTGGAAAGCTGCAACAGGAAATGGTGAGTATGCTTGAATTCCTGCCATGATGAGCATGAAGATGACAGAGCTGATTGATGCCGTCGGCCTACTAACTGTCATGGAAATAGAGTCATTGTGCAACAACACTACAGCCAACCTTCATCAAATTTCTGAGAGGGAAATGTGTGGGTGCAGGGCTCTTGATGAACTTGAAGACATGTCGTGACGTAACTTAATTGGACTGTTAATATTGAGAATAGATTAGTTCCAAGTTGAAAACCTATTTTTGAGGGCCGCATTTTAGAGTGATTAATGATTTGGTGGAAAAAGGATACAACAGTTTGTGGGTACAGTAAGAGTCTTGCGGGCTGAGACGCAAACATCATTGCAGCCAACCCCAACCCCCATCACAGCTGCTGCTGAAATGACCTCAAGCGTTGAAGTAACTCCACACATGTCAATTTGCTGGTCGTTAAAGGGGCAGTGTGCAAAATGTAGTGATACCTAATTGCAGACTACAACCTGTCACCTGATCCCTCGCTGTGGTGGAAGCCTGCAGGGAAGTTAATGTGTGATCACACACTTGTCAAAATCGGGGATTTTCAACTTCTGACATAAGCAACCCACGTTGTCAAAATCAGAAACACTTTGACGACGAAGTCATTTCATTTACTTTTGGCACTGAAAGACGCTTCCATTGTCCTCATTCTGCACTCGACTTTTAATCCATGAGAAAATGCTTTGTTCTCTATAGTGAAGCTCAAACATTCAGTTGGACTGGAAGACAAACACATATTGGATGTAGAATGTAGAATAGCAAACCTCTGTACGTAATATCTTTACATCTCCAGCTGCTGAATCCTGTGCAGAATATGTTTCCCATCTGATTCCAGTTGCTCAGCAGTTCGTGCGTCCGTTCCCACAGATATTGAGGCTTTGAGTTGACAGATCTAATTAGAGACAAGTTTCAGGCCTGAGCCTCTGATGAAGTAAAAGACAAAGGATCTGCACGCTAATACTTTCGGCTCCTGGTGCTTATGTAATCACTCAGTACATGAGGTTCTCAGCCTTCCATTTTCCTCCTGGTGATCCCTGTGTCATGAGGAGCAGGTAAAGAAGTAGATCAGCACACTGCAGGGTGCATAGGGTTGCTGCCGCCTTCAGCTCAGCGGGTCTATGGTGTATTCTGCATGTTGGAATCACTTCCCACAACAGCTAGCGAGGAGTTTGACAGAGGATGGGATGGCTGGGGCTACAGCAGCACATTTAAGGGAGTTCCAAGCATAAAAGGTTCAAGTGAGCGTAAACAAGAACATAGCTCATATATCACACCAGCTCGAGACATATCTCACTAACACATAGAGGAACAAGAGCTGTACGCATGAGGCAATATCTCATTCGGCTCCGAGTTCCTCAGGTGGGCCTCACTTCTGAGAGAAGCTTCGTAACAGGAGTTTCCTGAGTCACTGCCAATTTAAAAAAAAAAAAAAAAAAAAAAAATCAGGTCAGGTCTAAATCATCTTCTTCCAAAACAATAACAGGAAAAGGTCCTGTGGTGCATCGGAAAAGTTCCTAAAATGAAGGTTGGGGCACACCAAAGGACATTTCAAGGAAGTGGAAATAAATCCTGAATAGAAATGAAACAAACACGCACAACAATAAGCATTGGTGTATTTAAACATGTTTATGTTTGTTGAACATACATTTCTCTCACGCTACTAAATTTATGCTGTTTGCATTAAGAAACGCCAAACAATGTCTGGTCACATACAAGTGCATCTCTCTCTCTCTCTCTATGTATATATATACAGTATACACTACCGTTAAAGTTTTTTTTTTTGTCAGTGACGACAACGTTAAATGAATCAGACTCGTCTAGACATGTGGTAAATGACTATTCTAAGCTGTGAACATCTGATTTTAATGGAACATCTACCTACACCTACAGAGGCCTTTTCCACCAACCATCACTCCTGTGTGCTAATGCTACATTTTGTTAGCTAATCATGTTAAAAGGTGAATGGTGATTAGAAAACCATTGCGCAATTATGCTTACCCCAAACTTTTGAACGGTAGTATATATATATATGTACACACATACACACAACATATTTTTTAGAATCATTAAACATAAACTGAAATATAAAAAAATCCAATATCTCAGAATTGCTGCAGGCTTCAATTATCGAAATTAAAACAAAAACCTTCTTGAACATACATGCTTTACCTAATTTCATTTTACACATATGTGCTAGTCAAATTCTGCAATAACAAACCCATTTGTGAGGGAACTTACAGTAAATCAACTACTTTGTAATCATCTCAGGCATATTTCTCATACACATAATAGAAATTTAATAGAGAGCAACTTTTTCCGATGTGATTTTTGCACCAATTCCAGTTAAAGACAGGTAGAAGTTTGTCTCGATATTTGTCAGGCTCATTCATTTTTCTTAATTTCAATTTTGATTTAAATTCACAGAGCTTTCTCATGGAATCTTTCGCTCTCTCTATCGCACCTTTAAATGATGTGACTGACAACATAACATCGTTTGTGTCATGCATACTTTGTTGTAGAGTTGTATACATGGAGATCATACGCAAAGAGATGTACGTGTGTGCAAATAATCAGCGCCCCTTTGAATAGTGGTGACACATCTCTCAGATAATTACCTTGAAACCTTACCGGCTACAGGACTGCTTGTTCCTTCTGTGTTTGTATATCCATAAAACTACAACACAGTTCTTGGGTCTCTCATTTCAAATATAATTCATGTCTGGTCAGCTCTGCCAACAGCTTCATTATGCCCCTCCACAACACAGATACAGCATGACTCGCCTCGACTCTAATAGACTTGTTTGCATTTCCATTGGAGATTGTACCTGGTACTTTTTTTGGTACCTCCTCAAGAGGTTCCGAGCAAGCTGATCCGGCACTAAAACCATGATTGGTCACCAAAGAGAGAGGGACATCTCAAGCACTACCATCAACACAAGAATCTGTGTTGACTGAGCAGCCTCCATTGTTTGTGTTTGTGTCCTATCAAACGCAGTCACAGCAGTTTTGCGCAGCTGTTGCTGTGATATCAGCACTCACATGGAGGAGTTCCTGAATTGTAATAGAAAAGGATATGACTGGAACCAAACCAGCTGAGTACAGGAAGCTGTCGTTGGTAAACCCCACATGCTCACGTCTGGAGGTGTTAGTGCATTATAAAGGTTTCACAATAGTAAATCTGAAGTGTGCAAGTGCATCAGTCATAGACTGATCAACAAAAATTCTGGAAAATGAAATGATACAGACTTTATATTGAGCTGTCCCACAAAGCTTGTTACTGCAAAGCTCTTGTTACTGGCCAAACTATTCAAGTCCACAACTACACGCTTCAGGAGCTGTTTGAGTATAATGATGCTATTTTTAGACAACGGGTGAAAGTGACTTTCTGTTCAGCCGTCCTCACCAACACGAAAGGGAATCAGTGCTTAATAATCCAATATAGTTGAAACAAACATAATCCTCTTAGCAAGTGCAACTTAGTTTTAGTCTTTGTCCTCTATCACCCCATTATCAGAAAAAACGGAGGATAATACTCCAGCTGCATTAGTGTCAAGCATTTCTTCAGTGCGAGCTGCGCTGGTGATGAATTTCACATCGTTGGTCCTTCTGATGAGAAAATATACAATAAAATAATTACTCATATCAAGCTTTATGAAACTGATTGTTGTGGTATCAAATGTAAAACGGATCTGTGTTTAAAGGTGTTATATGCAGGATTGAAATCAAAAGGACTCGTTTTAACTTTTTTCTTTGAGCTTGAATGTAACTCTCAATTGGCCATCAATCTTTGCTTTTGCCGACTGTTGTATTGTAAGATCCAGTCAGCGACTGACATGACCTCTTCAATGCATCAACAATGCATGAAAACACCTTCTGTTAGAATGCACCAAGCTTTTCAAGGAGGAAAATGAAAAAACCAACATGGCCCCAACGGATGACCAATTGTTTTTTTTTTGTGTGTTTCTCAGCTTCGGATCACCAAGGATTACAAGGATGTAGAGTATAACAACAATGAGGCTATTGCTGGATGTCCACAACATTTCCCATGTTATTATACAGTATTTATGTCATCCATACATATTTCATGTGCAGTGAAACCATAAGTTGATGGAAGATAGCGAGTAGTTCCTTTTGGCTTTGGTAGAATTATAGACTTTGCAGACACAGACGAAGATCAATACTGCCTGTGTGGAGATGTTTATTTGATGCAGCGGCACTGTTCTGCAAGCATCAAAAACAGCAGCTCACCTCCATAGAGGATGCTGTGTTTACTTCTGACACATCTTATCTCTGACATCGGATCACATCTTCATTGGGGGAGAAGCAGAAACCTAAACCTTATATCTATCTATCTATCTCTATATCTATACAGATATAGAGATAGATATAGGTCTGCATTTCAAGTTGGGTTCTCAGTTAATTTCTCAGGATGTTTAATCTATTTTAGTTTTTTATTTATTCAACAGGTTTCTTTTTCCTTGTCAAATATTATTTCAGTTATAGATGTGCATATAGCAGTGGAGTGGGGTGGAGTTTAGCCTTGGCAGAGATCTGGACTCTGAGTGCACCTCTAGTTTGTTATTTAATTTCCTGTGCTATCCATGATCATTACAAACAATGTTTGGTCTCTGCTGCAGCAATGAACATGCATCAACAGACTAACAGAATAAAATTACCTCCAATAATATCTGTCCAATTAATTGAGTAACTACAAAGGAAATCTTTGACACGGATGACGTGCCCTGGCAGCGATGAGATTTCAATCATGTTATCAAACCCTGTGAAAGAGAGCAGTAGACCAGGTTGTAACAATCTTAATTTGAGCATATTTCTCCCCTAGCTCGGGTTAGGGTCACCTCATTTCGAGCAAAGGTGCTTTCTCAGCTGACATGATGAAACTGTCTGTGTGTTACACAACTAACTGCATTAGTAAAGATGCTCTATGGGGAGCCACAAAGTAGATTTAGAAATGATTTAGAAATGATTTAATAAAACATGTTTATCTTTTATCCACTTTGTGGTTTGTACCGTGAGCTAAATTAAGTCATTGTACAAGAGGATGGACTATGTCTCAAATAAGATTTGACATGATTAAATTGAGTGCTAATTGATTGTAGGAGTATGGCAGTAATGTCTGGTCTGACAGCTAGAGATGTGTTGACAATAGAAAGATGCTGACAAAACATGAGCTAGCAGATCCTAAAAACAGGTGAAAAAGAGATATATACATGTTGAATGTGTGAAGAGAAGAGAAGAGAAGAGAAGAGAAGAGAAGAGAAGAGAAGAGAAGAGGAGTCACAGTGACATTGAAGGTTTCTGTTGGGTGGAATAGAGATATTATTTTCTCATATGGAAAAGAAGAACCTTTAAATCACAACTCCTCATCCATTTTAAAGACAATACGTTTGAGATGCTCCATCAGAGCCTGGAATGAGTGGGGCTTATTTCTATACTATTCCATTTCCGAGTCCCAGCAGTGCTGCTTGACTGCAAAGGAGAAGTGATATCATCCATGCTAAACATACAAACTTCAGCACAGGTTCCTCTGCAGACACACTGAAGCAAACCAGCAGAGACATTCCAGGTCTGTTGAGTGCAGTTTGCATATTGAAAAATAACTGCAAAGTTTCGTTGCTAATATTTACACACACCGCTCTGAACCAAACATCCCCGTCCAAAAAAATTTGATAAAGTGCCTTAGCAAAGCGAAAGAAGACAGAGTTGCTATGAATTGAGGCAGATGAACAGTCTCAAACTAGATTTGATTCTCTGGAGGAGCCAAAAAACAAAAAAAAAAGCCTGTCATTCACTTTTAAGTCACTTTCAGGAATAGCACCATCCACCGCACCAACAAAGTGGAAAGTACTTGACCCAAAAAAAGAGCTTCTTCATGTCTTAGTGCAAAGCTTTCAAATGAACTGAGTACAAAAACACAACAAACTCAGTATGCAAGATGGATTTAGAAAAGACTTGATGCGGCCTAATGTGTGATTAATTCAATAAGAACATCAAACTTTGATTTCTTCAGATTCGGAATGAAACTCACGTCCCAAAATCTGGTTTATATCACTAACAGACTGTTTGAAGCCGTCAGTCGGGACTGGAAATACTTTCAGTGAGGTTGGGCCCTAATACGTTCCACAGAAGGTCCGATACTATCTAATGTGGAAAAACAGATAGCAGGATCTCTTTTGCCCCCAAGTACAATGAATTATTTTTAAGCTTGTTTTTCTTAGGCTTGTTTCATCCTTTTCATTTATTCTCTGTACACAATTCTCTGCTTGTTGCACATCTGGTGAGATGCTAAATTGCATTTCGTTACCGAAGTACCTGTACTATGTGCAATGACAATTAAATTAAATCTAATCTCATCTAATCTAATACCATGCTGTTTTGTTCCATCATGCATTCAGTTACATTTTCTAAAAATCGTTATTATATAATATATATATATATATAATCGTATTATATAAATGTATTAGAATTCCAATCAGCAATAGTCAATAGTTCATTAATTAGTGCAGCCAACGTTTTTTGCTTGATATAGTGAGTTGGTGCTGGGTTTACGGAACAAAATGAAGCTGTTTACATGAAGGCTCTTTTGTATTCAAGCTCTGTCGCTCAGCTCAGAAGGTCCTTGTTACAGAGAAGGATAAAGTCGTATCAAAGAACAGGAAGTCAGGCAATAAATTGCCCTGGTGGTTTAGTCCTTCCAGAAATCCCACAGCATTTCGTTCCACTGCATGATTGAAATTTTACAGCCAGCTTACACGAAGGAGGTTAGTCTACAATGAATGCACACTCACAAGGTCCCACAATGTGTTCATCTTACTCAACAAAACATGGTGTTGAAACTTGATATGTAACAAAGGACGTGTGCAAATATATCAAATTAATGGATGATTTTTGAAGATTTCATGTCTTGCCTATAACAAGCTGGATCTGCAGTTCTTGGTTGTAATTCCACTTTGTAGTTTAAGATGTGAGAGCAAGTCAAAATCTGCCAGCAGCTCGCGGCAGAACAGTTCGCTGGGCAGCTGGACAAGTGGAACAACACGTGAGCAAATGAGTTATATGTTATATTGCAGTTATATTGCAATGCGAAGAAACAGCACCATGAACCTGCCACCCTACAGAGGAAACTCATTTCAGCCACAACATCTCATTCTCTCATTGGCCCAAAGCTTGTGAACAAGAATCTGAAAACTGATTGATGATTTAAGAGTTTCATCCTCATCATGACAGTTCTCACATTCTTCATTTGTGATTTTTAATCATAAAAACATACAGGCAACCCACCTCTGGGCTGAGTCCATCTATTTTGTCATCAACGTTTGCCATAGCAGCAACAGCACAAACGCCCAAAATGCAACGCTCCAACAGGTGTGTCATTGTCACTCTTTGAGAGGCAGGTCATTACTCTGCCATGTCTGCTGTCTAGTTACATTAATAACAGCAGCACCTCCTTCACCTTGCTGGCCATTCCTGTGTCCATTAGTGTTGCATTCATCTGGCAGCGCTCTCATGTCACCTGTCCATAACACCACTGAAAAAGATATTTCTAGGCACTGATGCTTCAGCATGTGAGTCATATTCAGTGGAAGTTAGATTTCAGTATTCCTCATCAAAAGTTCCTCTTCAACACATGATTTACAAGGATGTCTCTTGAGACTGTTTAATGAGCAACAGGCCCCGAAACTTCTGCTTTTCCTTTTTATTAACTGTGTGTTCTGTAACAGTGAGCTGAGCAGGACATGATGTATCTGCAGCATTATACAGTATGATTCTGTAGCGTGATGTGTTGTGATTCGGTCGACAAAGCAAAGCGACTACTTTCAATTGAGAGATGAAAATGATATTTGCCCCTGCCCCATCTGCCAGTGCAGGCAGCTGGGCATATTTCTCCTAGAGATGTTTCTTCATGCAGCTGAATGAAGTCTGTTGATGGTATAGTACATTCTGCACTGAACATTGAAAAACAGCATTAAGTCAGACTGGACACTCAGGATTAGTGATGAGCATCTCAGATGATCGATGTGACAACATGAACGCTCTGTGCTGTCCCCAAAACGGAAGACGTCAATTTACAAGCCGCTGGAATCATTACAGGCACAATGTCGTTGGCACATGAACACGCAGCTGTTGTTCTTTCTTCTCGGGCTACTCGATGACTGAATGTGTTGTGCTTTATTAAAACACATTTCATTAACAGTCCCTATCACCGGGTCATTTGGGGTACGAGTTAATATCAGCAGTTTATACAACACATAGATGACAAACCACGATTGTGACAAATACGAAACCTGCAGGAGCGTAATACCACTCTGTATGGACTTTAATTGTCAAAAAAGTCACATTTTAAGGTTTTCTTTTAAACTTGGTTCTGTACAGTTTCTTCCAAGTAATCCTGGCAATGTTACACTTCTGTGTGGTTTCTAGCATTGGGTAAATATTTTTATGTCATTGTGCAACAGGTTCGAATGATGATCCACAAAGAAATATGTCAGCACATGACAAGGCCAAATGATTCATGTCTTTCTTATGAAATATTTCTTTCTGACCCTGTACAAGAGAACAGATTTTAATTTTTTATATCTAATATAGAAATATAGGAAAATATACAGTAAATGATATGCCAACTGATTATCAGAGAATATAACTGTAACCACATTACATCTTGACAAGAAAAGTGTCACAAAGGTTCTGGAAAATGGTCATTGTGCCCAAAACATCCAAATCATTGTAATAAATCGATGCAGAGGTTATTGTTATTCTGGTGAGTGTGCGGGCATTGATTTTTTTTTTTTTGTGGCAATCCACACAGGACACTTCTATTCTGCGCTACATCCAATTCTGACACCCCAATGAAGCAGGAGATGTCACAGATAAACTGCTGAATCGCCTTTTTGGGGCACATTGCGGAAAAAAGTATGACATGGTAATATAGTGCTTCTGCTGAGCTGCAGCGCATTAATGTAGCGAAAACAAGGTCTTAAAATGTCCGAAACACACAGATGAAGCAGGTTGTACTTGGCACAGTGGATGTCATTGGTTTTCAGGGTTAAGGGAGTGTTTTGTTACCATTGTGTAAGAGCTGGACTCACAAGGCACTCTAAATATGTGAGCCTTGTACCTGCAATAAAAATAAAAACCTGGCCATGCTGAGAGCCTGAAGTAAAGACAAGAAGATTAGAAGCTAATTGAACAAAAAAAAATGACAGTGCTTCATATTTTATCATAACTGTGATAAAGATAAAAATGCCATGGTGGGACAAAAGGAAATGCATTCGTGCAAAGTGGAACTGTGAGTAAAAATATCACCCAGAGGGGACGTCAGCACCGAGACACGCAAAGTTGTCCCGGTGCTTCCAATTTCCTGCTGAGTTTCACAATATTTATTTTTATTCAACCCCTGCGTCTGTTAAACCTTCCTCTAATACCAGACAAATACATTCAGAGGAGCTTCTCACAGCCAGAAAAAAAGGCAGACCACGTGGATACAATATGGTCAGTGAGAAGGGAAGATACAGCAGAATTTTGTTGAGAAACAGTTTGCATAAGTTTGCCTGGGAGGATTTCAAGAGCAATGCTGCAAGACAGAGATAAAAATAAAAAAAAAACAATTAGTCTGCAAATCATTTCAGTCACAATGAGGTCTCAATAGTGGCAAACAGCAAAGGCTGAGTGATGTTCCAGGCAGATGTTCCAGCAGGTGGATTTTAACGATGAGGAGTAAAGGAACATTGACTGATGAGCCTGACCACCCAGGTCAACACCAGACCTGTATACTCTGTATGCATGTTGGGCATACAAACGGAAGTCACATTGATAACGTCGACTTTACAGACTCGACATTAGCTGAAAAAACACTTCTTCTTCCACTTAGGTTTGACTATTTAAAATTCAGACTAAGTCAAGCATCAAAACGAGAGTGAATGAAGGAGAAGTTCAGAGCACAATCAAACTGTAGAATGGTGAGCTGCAGGGGCTAATGGGAAGAAAAATGGGTTTGGACTCCTCATCGGAAAATGTGTTCCAGTCAGTAACGTGTCTGGTCCATTATCTCAGTGATACTTTGAATTGTCGTATGTGCTGCAAGTGAACTTTTACATCTTTTGCCCTGAAAATGGTTTCCACTATCCAAGTGGAATCATACCATTTGTTGTTTCTGAGTGTGTTCCTAAATATATCGTTTTATTCCTGGTTGAGATGGCGACACCTGTAGTTAATGTGCTTCTTTCTCTGTGTGAAAACAATTTGAATACGGGAGTCCACTCTCACTGGCAATCATTCCAGTTAAACAAACAAACAAACAGAAAAACTATTTCCTGAAAATTATGACTCAGGGCCAATTAGACCATTTAAAGGTGCAACGTGTAAGAACTGTCTGCCAAATATATCCGTCAACGCTTTCTCTCTGTGTGTGTGTGTGTGTGTGAGTAAAGGCAGAATGTTACCCAGCAGCAGCAGCTCAATATTGATGCGACAACACACACACACACACACACACACACACACACACGGACACGCACGCACACACGCACACACAACTGATGGTTTGAATGTGAGGTCACACTCACTGCCACAGGCATAAACGTACCAAAGGGAAGTGAATTTCTGTTGGGTTTTTTTTGCTGCTATCGTAAAATCAGCATGGATTGGGATCAAGTCTCTTTCCGCAGTGACACTTGATGATTTGCAAGACATCTGTGCTATTTTGTTGCTGCTTTGTAATTTTTCTAGAGATTACACAACCTTCTGCTGCTGCTTGACACATTCCTGTCACTCTATGTCAGAGAAGACGTACAGAAAAATACAGACCTGTAATTCCATTCTGCAAACTTTGACTTGTACCTGAGGGATAAACACATTTTGATTCATTGGGGAACTGGAAACTAAATGAAACAAAAATGCCATTGCCTCCAAAACTACAATAGCAATGAAAAAGAATGCCAGTGTAAAGTATTTGATGATGTGATCGTGAGAGGGAAGTTCAATCCACTTAGGTGATGTGAAAATAAGAAAGATTTGTTCATATATACAGTATATATACACACACAGACACACACACACACACACACACACACACACACCAAAGTAAAGTACTTAGCCATTTGTGGCTCCTACTGGCAGTTTTGTTTTGTTTTTTTACTGACCTTACATTAGTGTAGCTGCAGTAATAAAGAAGTAAATTTGCTGCCAAAACCAGTTTTGAAGTTTCATTTCATCCATCCACATGAAAAACCTTCAAGTGTATAGTTACGTCCCAGTCAACTCTGCGTTTGATGTTGCATTCTTAAAAAAAAAAAAAACTAAACCATTTTAACAACAATAAGAGCAATCAGAGATCGCAAACAGTCTCCTCATTGACTGACCTCTTTCAGACTTTTCTCTGCACAGGCTTTCTCTTTCCATTACAGCCAAGAGGTACCACAAAAACCGTCAGACATAAAAGCACAAATCCAACACCCCCAGCAGCCCTCAGTGAGCCCTCAACAACACTGTGGCCTCCTCTCATGCAAGGTTTAACAAAGCAAAAACCTCCAGGATCCCAAATTTCTCACAGCTACGGATCATCTCAATGATCTGGATGATGGACCTGGAAGACCGCTAACCTTGTATAAAAATTGCTGAGGTGAGCTGTGGAGTTATACGCATACACATCGATGACAAAAACCTTCCTACCCCTCTCTGGGCAAGGGTCACAGTAAGAAGAACAATATATATGCAGGTCAGAAACAGCAGGAGTCCCTGTGCAGTCAGGCATACAGAAAAACAATTAGCAGCATGTATTTTTCCAGTGTAAGATAGCGTGTTAACACGTTTGGCATATGAACACGGGCAATTCAGTTCATGACTCTCCTCCAGCGTTTGTGAGCAAATTCTGCTGCTATAGGCGAGGGTGAGGAGGGAACGAGTGAAACAATCGCAGCAGAAGTGACCCCCCGGGGTGATCAATGAACGACATCTTTTTTGTTCAATGCAGGCAGTTAGTGGGGATAAGATGGTATTTATTGGATTGGAACTGCTGACTCCACCTTTAACAAGAGCCACATCTAGTCAAGTTGGAGCAGAACATGCCATCCTCAAGGGTTTTGTGCCTCAGTCAGCTTCTTGGCTTGTTGGCGCAGTCGGACTGCGCCTTCTTCACAAGTAAGTGTTCATATTATAGTTAGTATCAGAAATAAGAAAACATATGGATTCTGACCACTAGGGAATTGTCATTTTATTATCTGACTTTATGAACTTTATGAACAACTTTTCATTGTACACAACATGTTTTTCCACATAACCACCCTGACAGTTGTGATTCCTATGTACTGGCGCAGTACACACGTAAGAAATAAAGGCCCCGCAACGCTGAGGCAAGGCTCAGGAGCCTTGAGTTGCTGCTAGTAATCCAAAAACAAGAAGCAGGCCTGTACGAAAGAGAAGTCACGATTGAATGGGATCAGGTGTATATTGTAACGAGATGCAGCAGTGATACAAGTCTAGCATTTTCCCTCAGGGTGTCTCTGCTTTACCTGATGGGAGGAACAACCTAGTCTGCAGCACCGTGTCTCTGTCAGCACTTCAAGCAAACTCTGTTCTCAATCAAGGCTGCTTACTGCGCCACGCATGTACACCAGCACCACCTCCCCTTCTGAAGTGTCGGCACACTCTCTTGCTTTGACCAGGGCTTCCCACAGGCATATGGGGTTATTGAATTAGAATGACCCTAGTTACTTTTCTCTCTAAGCAAACAACCAAGTTTCTCTGACTGCTTTGAAATGGTGAATGTCATTACAACTGAATGAACCTCTAATCTGGCTGACCTGACAGTAACCCAAAATATGAGAGGGATTACTTAAATGCGAGCAAATAAATCCAGCTATATTTTTATTGCTTTTTCGGGGGTCACTTACATACACTGCTTCAAACCAACTACCTCCAAAGATTTCAGTGAACACTGTGTTCAGTTTCTATTTTTTTTTTTTTTTGCACTTTTGAGATGGTAATCAAATTCGAAGACAGTGTTATTCTTTTCTAAAATGACTTCTCTACATTGCCCTTTTATACTTACTATTGTGTTTGTCTGTGTGGAGGGAAACTAGCATAGTGACAATTTCATTGGTCACTGTTACCACCGTGTTATAGGGCAGTTGTCCGCAACCTTTTTTTGTGCCATGGACTGGTCTCATATAGACATAAATTTCACTGACTGGTGGATAAAAACGAATCCAAAACAGCAGCATATATATATAGATATAGATATACAATTCTTAGATATATAGCAATATCTAAGAATTGATATAATATGAAACCAAATGGTCCCATCTGTGGGTAACGACAAACAGTGACACCTGAAGTACTTTTTTACTAAGTTTTGTATTTTTCAGATACGTTTTGAAGGCTTCACTGCCTCATTTGCTCATCTCCTATACAGAGTGGCGTTGTGAATCACCTGTAGGAATACATCTGGATGTCAAAATTAAATTCATTTTTCTCGTAAGTTGTAAGTTGCTCTTTCCTCCGCCAGCGTCTGCCCCTGAGCAGTGTCAACATATCACGCAAAAGACAGGAGAGAATCTGGTAGTTTTTCAAAATAAAACATCTTTCAGACTCTGATAATGAATAAAACAGAAGTACTGTTATTCTTTTTTTTTTTTTTTTTTTTGTGCAGCCCGGTAACACATAACCCATGGACTGGTAGCGGTCCACGGACCGGAGGTTGAGGACCACTGTTATAGTACACAGGACAAATACACATCTTCATTCTTCAATGAAAACAGAATAAAATAACACACCATTGTTAGTTATATGACAATATGATGGGAGTGTGCAGGTTTATTTCAGTTTAAATTTAGCTTAAGCATGTATTAAAACAGAAAAAAATAAAAATAAAAAAACAAAAATAAAAGTTGTTACTGTCTCATGAAGCTTCTATTCAGTTCATTCCAGTGAAACAATGAGACACCCGGCTTATGGTGGTATATTACTCATAATACTGCTAAAATAATAAACTTCTACAGACAGACACGTGGACTAATCCTTGCAATATGGGAAGATCACAGAAATACCATATTCAGTCTCACTCTCCTTCCACCTTTATCTTCTTTTACTCGTCAGGTTTTACGGCGTCGTTTTCTCATAGCGGGTGGGGAAGCTGCGGTGGTTTCTGTGGGGCTGCATTCTCGCTTTCGGGCAGCGCTCCTATCTGTGACTCTGCAATAGGACATCATGCATTATATGCATTTCTTTAAGCAGCACAGACAGCACAGACTCTCCAGCCATCTATTGCAGGTTACATGCATCTGAAGAAAACCTGTTGGACACAAGGAAAAACCTTCCAATTCAACAGATCCTACTGCATTTTCTGGTGAGAAATAAATGATGACATAATCATTATAATATTAAATGAGCATTGATATTATATATTCAGCTCATATACACTTTTTATGGCTTTTACTGAAACAAAGGTCTGTTAATGTGACCCTATATAACTCACTGCTGAGGCAGCTGAGATATTAACTCTCTATGCAAAATGGAATTATTGTTATCAAAATTTGGTCAGTATTAACAAGGAACTCTCATACACGGAACCATCTGCATCACACTGATGCATTTAAAATGGATTTGTGCATCACATTATATTAAATATTGTTTATGTCACTGTTCCAATAAGAATATTGCACATACATCAAAACACACAACCATTCTTACCTGGATAACAGACCTCAACTGAACATTTCATACCACTGAAAAGACTGTTTTCTTTTTTTCATCCTTACATGTTAGGTATTAGCAGTAAAACAAAATTACGTGCTAAAATATCAAAAACAAACAACAAGATCTGTCTTGAACCACTCTTTGTTACTAGTCGCACTCTGTCACTGTATATTAAATACACAAACGTGAGGGGTGATAAATACTCCTGGAATGAAAATACTGTGTAAAAGAGGCTGTTGCCACATTAGTAATATTCTTTTGCGAGGCACCTCAGCACGTAGCGTTATGTTACAACACTGTTACTGAATCCTCTGACAAACTGGGGGACACAGATCCCCTCATGAGATAATGTCCAGATAATAAGTTTGAGAAACCCCAGAGGAGCAGTAAAACCACAACGTCTCACATGTGGAACTCCTTAAAAGTTCACATGAATGGTTTCATCTGATTAAACTGAAGATGGATACCCCCCAGCTATTGACAAGGTCACATGTATCTCTATCCTGACTGTATGAACAGAAAAAACAACATTCCAGCCCAGGAATTTTGGATCACAAGTCCACATGTGGCGGGAGTGTTGTCTAAGTATATTGGTTAAATCAAGACAAAATGATCACCTGGGTCAGTTCTTTTCTCACTCGTCTTCCCTGTATTGAACTGATGAGGTCTATTACTTCTGGTGTGCTAACAGTACAATTATTTGTCAATGAGGTAGGATGTGGTTTAACAAGTTCTATGCAGACGCTGCTTCAGTGGCAGAAAGTAGAAAGTATGGTCATGTGTCGCTTCATCCCAGTTCTGGACATAGTTATGTTTATGGGATCAAAGGGCAAAGCACTTTAATAAAACACTGTCAAAACAATTGGACAGAGGAGAACAGTAATAGCTGCAGCTAAATAGGAAAGAAAAATATGTGGCAGTATTTCAAAGACATCATGTATGTGAACACGTAACCTTACGGTCACAGCTGTAATAGGTTCAGAACAGAACCACTTCTGTCTGTAGGGAATGGCAGTATTGCTGTGACTTAATGAAGATCACTAAGAAGTCACTAAGAGCAAACTAGCACATGCGTTCTGTTTCTCAAACTTCCTACAATCAATGGTAAAGAGACTGAATTGAAATGGCTGTGACCTCGTTCATATACTGATCCTTTACGCATATCACAGTAAAAAAACAGTTCCATCCTGATTCAAGACAGAGGACACAACAGTCACTTACTCAGAGTTTTTTGTTGGTCCTGGACCAAAGATGTCTGAAATTGAGCTGCAAAGGAAAAAAAGAGACAGGAGGGACAGACGAGAATGAAATCTCTACTAATGCAGGGGATTTACTGCAGCAACTCAATTTTTCAGTAAACAAACGAAATTGTACTGCTTTATCTGTAGCGAAAGTGGAAAAGCTAAAACAAAAGTCTGTGCGGTTTATCTTCATTTGTCACAGATAATAAATTTGGCAAAACTTCTCAACGCAGCTGCTGAGGCGGCAGGGCCACGTCTCTTCACAGGTTGTACCTGCATGTAGTGGAACACTACTGTCACAGGGACAGTCAAATAAGCACTACATTTGTCACATGTGTGCATGCACACAGGTGAGAATTAGCTGTGTGCGTTTTTTGAGGACTGACCTGCTGATGGACACGTCACTACAAGTGGGGCTGGTTGCACAGTTTCTTGATGATGACTCCTGATCAGAGTTGCCATCCTCTGACTTCACCTCGATGCAGCTCTCTGATTCTTCTGCTTGATCTAAAGAAGAAAGTGATCACTGTGGATATACTGTATGTACCACATGTTTGCGTCATCACCGCTGACATGTATTTTCCGTGGCGACGTTAATTTTAGATTGGATTGAGACATAAAAACAACCTGGAGCTTATTTAATAGACAGAGTATCCATGATACAAGTTAAATGCTGTTTAATAATCTTGAACACTGCATACATATATTACAGTTTTCCATTATCCGTTACTTGCATCCCCCATCAGTAAACATACTGTAGACTCGCAGTCCTCATATCTAACTGCATTAGAAGGGCTGTCCCGCATAGTGTTAGACAGGAAATATTGTTGCATAGCAACTGATGGTTTACAATTCAAAAAGTTATACAATGAATAACCAAAGGTGGCAAATGGCTTCTTGTCACAGCAGGTCACTATGAAAATCTAGGGACTTATGCTGGCTGGCAACAAACACATTCTTCACTGTCCTAAGGCAGGAATAAATTTATGTCTTTCTGGGGTGGGGAGTGTTGTAGTACCTGCAGAGCATGTTGATTGTGCATCCTCTGCTTTCACAAACACTTCTTTTTTGATCTGACTCCGCCTGGTGGTATCTAGGCAGCCCCGAACCTGTGCAATCAGGCGGGAAAAGTCACTGCTGTGCTGCTTTCCTGCACAAACATAAGACATAAAGGCAGAATAAGACAGAGACTGTTTGAAGACATGGATACTGCAACAAATTCCCTCCTTTACAACCGTATATAAGTTAATCCAGTACCTGATAAAAAAACATCAGTCTCTCCAGAGGGTTTAAAAGCACTGGATAGTTTCCTGAAAGCATTCAGTTCATACCATTAATGGAGATTGGAAAACTTGACAAATACAGAAAGGACCTGTATTCCTAATATCCGGCTCATTCATTTCTGCGTGGACTGAATGTCTACACACAAGGTAGAGAGTAGACGGGGTGTGACGCAACTCAGATATGACAGATCTGTGTTTTTCTGATACCACGACACCATGGAATCGTTCGGCGGTTTAATGAAAACCCTGAGTTTTTAATCTTGAAATGAGAAAAGCAGCAAATTTCAGGTTTATTAAACTGAACTCAAACACATGAAACTTAAATTGAAGATGTTTGGGTTGATTTGTGTAAGTTTACGTGAAAATAGACTTGAGAAAACTACAGAGACTCCAAGATTAAGAAACTTGTCCAGTACACCAGATTCCTTTAGGAGTAGCTAGTTTTTGCGTGATTCTGTTGACAGATAGGCAGCTCTACAACTTAATAACCAGGTCTTCCTTTGCCCATGTCCTTGCTCAGTGGGTTTTGCGTACTGCTGACAGACAATCCAATAAACAATAACATATTGTGGGTGTTACAGACATCTAGCCCAACTGTTTTCCAGGACAAGTTGTTGCTCTGAGCAGTTATAACAACATGATAGCTAGGAAATAAATATCATATAAACCTCAGAGGCAGGTCAAGGATTTCCACAGTGCCAATGCGTCAGTTTATAAGAATGCTTTCTGAACAGTGGAGAGCATGTGAGAGATTAAGAAAGTGCTGCATACGTCTGGTGAGATCGCTGTACGCGTTTATGTCATTTCAACATTCCTGTCGGCTCATTTGCCGTTCCCCATGCTGGCAGGGTGACTCATCCATATCCTCCACTGATAAATCAAGAGGTTATCACAGCAGCACAGTTATTTATAGATCCCACCTCCTGTGAGCCACATACATTTTTCAACCATTTTCAAAGTTAGCTTTGCAGAGTTATTTCAGGTTTCTCATCATCTCATCTTTCATCACTTCAATCTCCACTGGATAACCACGTTACAACCACTCAACAAAATATAATGCTTCTCCAACTAAAAATTGCTTCGAGTGTTAAAGTCATTGAAAGCCTGCTTTGAGACATAATCAATCGCAGCTGTCAAGATGCTAAAAATGTAGCTTTTATCACATTTAGCACATTCAGCTCAGACCAGGCTTTAAGAATTTACTGAAATAGGACGGTGTTCCCACCTGGCATTGAACAGTGTGCCCACATGCATCCCCTGCGACCACATGAGATCCAATCTCACTTATCTATGTGCAACTACACATGTACTCAATTTATAGTTGCAGAAGCCACAAACGCATTCAGCACCATGTTTATTCACCATTTCTACTTGCTGTCGATTGTTTTCACAAATCCATCTATTCACTGGAGTCACTTGTGATTCTATCAAAGGAGCTGAGTGTTGTGACAGCCTGCTGGGATTATTATTTTTCCCATTTGATAACAGAGAGCACAATGTGAGCAGCATTCATTTTCAACAAGTTGATGCCATGCCATCATTCACACATAAACAATTATATATTTCCACTCACACAGAGGTCATATGTTGACTAGGTGGTTCAGGGCGTTTGCATTTACATTTGTGTGTGAATGTGACCACATGTGGCCTGACCCACCACCTAATGTGGACACAGAGATCTGAGCGCTTGTGCCCTCAAATGCATCCTGGGAGCATTCCCACCTGCATAATGAGCTGCCCAGGATAGATCTTAACAGGCAAGGTTTGGTGCAGGAATTTTAGCCTAAAATCGAATAAATCTGTCAAAGCAGAGGCTGGTTGGTTAAGGCTTCCTCCCCTATAAAATCGTTGTTTCATAAAAATATCTATCTTTATAGCTCAGGAATATATGGTCAGATTCAAGTTATGTCTTCAGTTCCTGTCTTTGTCTCATGGTTGTGTGATGGCAACTTTTATTTGTGTACACTTCCAAGAGATTTTTACTGTGATATGCTTCTGCAAAGCCAGTACATAGTGAATGGCTGACAGTCGGCTAACACTGCTGCTGCAGCCGTCCTTCAACATGGCAAACCCCGTTTGATCCACTGCTGCACACTTCCTTGAATATTACTCAAAAAAAGCAGCACTCTCCAGCTCAACTGACAAGAGACGCAGTGTGTTACGTGCTGATAGAATGGAAAATCTCACCTAAGTGTTATATGCAAAAGCTTTATATTAGCATGGAGATGATGGAATTAAATGAGGTTAAAATAAGAAGAATGGCAGCTGTTGATTGATAAAATGAGGAAAGTTAAATTCTATATTACAGTCATTAGTACATTTTCAGGACATTTTAAATAACTGGGTGCATTTCTAGCCAAGTGTAGTCTCAGTGGGGGATTGTCCCGTTGGCAGATTTGCACATATGAGGGCATTGAGTTTGACTGTCTACGACCCCTGGGTGTATGATGCTGTGAAACCACGGCTTGGTCTGACAATGCCTCATCGATCTGAGGTGAATGTGACCTTCTGAATTCAGAGTGAATGTGTCCTTCCTGGCATCACTTCTGTCTGTATTGAAGATGAGACGCAATGAATCTCTCTCACAGGATTACATTTTGAAACAACAATATGTATGTTAAATACAAATTTAAAGCAGACTACATACAAAATACTGATGGGATTTCTCCTGCTGAGCCGTCAGAACACAGTACAGCGTGTTGCTTGTTGTAAGAAGGCTTTGCAGTGTATTCAGTGAAGACATTGTGAGGCTAATCAGCTTTATTAAATCGATGATTTCTATCAGAATGATTCTTTGTGTCAGCTGTTTGAGTCACAGGTTTCAGGTGGAAGCACATTGAAAGTCAAGGCACACATACAGAAAGAAAGATCACTTACTATAATTTGAATGCAACTCATCAATCTCCTCCTCAGACTGATTCTTTGAGAAAATCAGGACCTGCAAGAGTTTGTAATTTAAAAACATGAACATCAATGTAAATGTTGGCTAGAATAATGCAGTTGACTATGAAACGTAAAAGAAATTGATTAGCTTATATATACAGGTTTGGCTTTCCCTCGCAGCTGATTTGTGATCTTCTCATTGGCTTCCACATCTCTGGCAATATCTTCAGCTGTTGAGAGAGGAAATAAGGGATCATTATTATGCTCAAATTACAAATGTCTGCATCAAGTACTGTTTGTGTAGATTTTGTTGGCTGTAAGGTGTTTGTCAGTGTCTAGCTTCCAGAGGATGCCAGTTAAGAAAAATTCTGTCTGGCGGACCAAGTGTGGCGGCGCATACATCTGGAAGCTTCATGTCACATTAAAAAGCAAAATACAAAGTGAAACAAGAAAATGAAGGAGTGATCACAGGTCTCATGAAAATGGGGCTTTAGGAAGGACAATACATTAAAGATCATATAAAATACCCTTCCTGTTTGGTAAACTGGTTCCCTCACCTGATTTAGGGTTTAAGGAGTCACACTGGGAATTGTAAATGTGAACAAACTGCTGGTGCCTTTTGATCAACTGATCTCGGGAGCCATGAACTGAGAGATGGCATTCCTTCAGCCTCCTCTTCAATTCCTGCAATGAAAGCAGGTTGTACACCAGCTTTCCCATTGGATGTCGCACCTTGCCAAGGGAGCTGCAAAAGACAAGTATTTCTTCTAAAAATCACCAGATTTTCTGCATTTCTATGCTACAATTGTGTTGGCTGCATCAAGACTACACTGTTTAAATTTCACCTTAAAAGTACTTAAAGTGCTTGACAATACTGACGGTGAGGAAATGCACTCTCCCATCCGAGCCATCAGTGAAAGGTTATCATACCAAATGGAAGCTGACAGAATTGCTACAATAAAAATAACTAGAACATCTCTTGTTGAGATATTTTGATGTGGGTCTGCCGCTGGGCCCGTCACCGTCTGTGTGCTACGTGTTGGTGTGTCAATACACAACCAATATACCACAGGTAGAGAAACCACCCACGGTTGGCACGATGATGACTCCCTGAACGCGTACGTATATCGTTTATGGAGGTAGGTGAATGTATGCCTGAGCTACTGAGCAGTCGGCCAGTGTTGGTGCATGTGTTTCTGTATGTGTCCTGTGTGCAGGAAAGACACCAGGTGACGCATTCAGGCCTGTAGTGCAACAACCCTACATCGACAAGCCTTTTTTTTGTAAAAGAAAGCAGACCTATCCCAAGGTATAGAGTTTATTTATACATTTAATATAGACAGATTGGAGAAATCTGTAAATTTAGGGCAGTTCATGCTTTTTAAAGGAAAGGCACTCAGCGCCCTATACTACAAGACGTGGTACTTTGAGACTTACATGTTTGAATGGGGACAAACAACACTACAAAACAGTAAAGTTTCAAGTCTGTGGTCTCTGTGTTTTCATAGAGAAAACACAGAGACCACAGGACCAAGTTGTTCGGTAAACACGTTGTTGTTTTTCAGCCCAGTTTAGAGAAGGACCCGACGCTTTCGGTGCGTTTACAAGAAAACAGAAAAAACGTCCAGTCAGTGAGAAATATCTACAAAAAGAAGTGTTTTTCATGCACTTAGACGAAATATACAGCCCACAGCATGAACAAATTCAGTTGTGTGTTTTTTTGTTTTTCAGCTGATTTTGCTGCAATTTCATTGGCGGATCTCACCTTTCTTGGAACATCACACAAAAACAGAACGAGATTAGGTGTTGAGAGCTGCATAGTTAAACTCAGAACAAAAATCTCTACAAAAATAGTATATTTTAATGTATCAGCCAAAATGAAGCCCACAGCACAAAGTACTTCGACGAATGTTGTTTTATTTCTGAGGCTATCACACTCTGTCCACTCTAGCTTTCCCTCTGGAATGCCAATGATTGTGTATGGGAAAACTTTGACCTTTGACCCTTCGCAGCCAGCAGGTCAAAAGTCGGCAAAGCACACATAGTTTGAAAGGGGGCAAAACTTATTTTTATGTCCGTCTAGTGTGATTTGGACGAGATATGACCATTTTTATTCTGCTTCAATGCATTGTCTATGGGGGGAAAAAAACCCAAAAAAATTGCATTAACGTGACAGAGTCATTCCATGCCAATCGGGACTGAGATGGTCAAAACGTGACCTTTGACTAGTTACGTGCTTAAAATGTGGCCTGGAATAATAATACTACCAATAATGTCGGATTATAAGGTTGGCTCTTGCTGGCAGACCCACAAAAACAAAACACAACATTAATGGCTTGTCATCTTATTAGTCAGAAACAATTAACCTCTTCTTCAGCCAGTTTCACAGATGTCCATCAGTCTGGAAGTGTCTAAAGTCCCATGTGCACTACAGCATGCAATCACTGCACCAAAGAATTTTTAGCACAGAAATGGTTCAATTATTATTTGACTGTGATTGTAATTAAAACACACAGAAACAAACATCAGTGCATCCTGCTACTCTGCTGTGATGTATTTAACGGATCCAAACTATTGTAATAATGCCTGAACAATGAGACTGTTCTACCTTCTCAAGCTTTCCTTCTTCTCTCCTCTGGAGAGACACGTGTCTAGATGCTTGTTGATAAATTGCTGAGACACACTCACAGAACACACAGGGCACTCCACTGCAAGAAGAAAAACAAAAAGATATTATCAGTCACTTCATAGAAATTGTGCATAGACGTGAAAATGGTTGTACACTGGTAATAAATCAAAACCAAACACAAAAATGGGGGTGTTGAACTGTTTACAGTACAGTTTACACTGCTGTGACTTGTTCTAATTCAAAGTGAGTGTAGTATTTGACAGGTATAGCACAGAGTTTCAGCTCTCACTCAAGGAAGTTATGACGAGAACTAAAGGTGAGTAGGAAATCCAGTGAGAAGTATCACATAAGAATTCCCAACAGATGAGATCTGCGAGTGGAAAGGTTTTACCTTTGTTTACAGGTGTTTTGTCACTTGATGGTATCGAGGAATATGCCGTTTCAGCAGCTGTGTCTTCCTGTTTGATTGGCATCAGGACAGAGGACTCCCCCACAGCAATCGGCTCCTCCTTCACAGTCACTGGACATTGAGGAGTTGCTGAATGAAGGTCAGTACCTTTCGCCTTGTGTGTGTGTGCAGTCTGCAGTTTTCCCTTCTGAACACAGTCAGCAACTGAACCATCTTGCTGGTCTTCATTATCGGGAGATGTCCTGGGCCTCTTTTGGAAAAACTGACTCAAAACAGAGTTGTTGCATGCCTGGCCCCTGCCTCTGGAGGTTTTACATTTGGAAACGAAGGCTGGGGTCTTTGGATGAGAGTCCAAATTTACTTTCGACAACTGCCGCCTGCAAAAATAAAGAACGACAAGTGTGTTTGAAATGTGTGCAACATATGACTACCACTGACAGGCGATGGCTCCCCCCGGTTAATGTTTAATACATTCTGATGCTGCTCTTCTCTCAAAAGACAACATGCAAACTCTGGTCTACAGTGCAGCTGTGTTTTTACATACATTTTAGCTAGAATGGCAGACTCAAGTTTCCTTAAAAAGAAATAAAGGGTGGCACATAATTAATACTCTTGACAGTAACAGTTACTCAAATGTCACTCCTTTTTTGACTGAGCAAGCCAAGTAGACACTATGTCTGCGGTCTTGTAAATGTGGAAAGCAAACAAATTGCAGCAGGGCCATTACGTGGTAATAAAACAGACCCAATGAGGTGTGCACTGCTCTATTTTCCATATTTGAAACTTTATATTTGGGCTTTCTGTCTTCATTAAAGCAGGTTCACAAAAGGAAACGCATACACATTTGCTCTGTCACTGACTCCCCAAGCAAAGATCTCATATACCAGTAACTCCTCACCACATCTGTAATTACTGCCGCATGAATCCAGGTAGGACTATTAACATTCCCTGCATTTGGGTTGTTACATTTTTTATTGAACCATCTTGTTCACATGGAAAAGAAAAACAAATTACAAAACCATGAAAAACAAGCCATTGTGAGTGGTCAAGTAACAGGAACAATTCGGGAAATTATCTTTTAATACAAATGTGTATTCATGCATAAAAACAGCGTAACAGTGTACAGTGTCAAAACAGTGTTTCTCCTGCTTGAAACAATCTTCCATTACAGCCAGTAGTTGTTCGCTCTTGCCTCATTTCATCAGTTTAGTATGCCAAATGACTCCTAATAGTACTGAACACAAGCCGTTTACTAGCTGTTGCCATGGAGTGGACACCGGCCAGAGGCACAACTCAGACGTGTATATCTAAAATATATTAGAAGGCTTGTAAGCAATAAAAAAAAAGCGACACATTTTACCATAGTGACACAACAACAGGCCTGCCATTGCATTATGAAGTAAGACTTTCTCTGTGGCATAGACTGGATAGACAAAAATATCTCTATTGCTTTAAAACATATTTAACAAATAAGGCGATATTTGAGCTGTTTTTCTACTGCTGTTGTAACGTAGCATGGACACTATATTACTAAACAGTGACACTATCACCTCCTTGCTGTGATATTAAAGGTGTGTTTCAACATATATGTGGAAAATGAGTTCATCCGTGATATGAGCTGACAGACAGTTGATTATATCCACAATTCATTATCATGCAGCAGGAAGGAGACACATTTGTAATGGACCAAACAGATTTGAAAGTCAAACCAGTGTTTTAGACATCCCTAACAGACAATACATAAGGCATGAAAAGACCAGGACAACTCTCCACAGATACAAAATAGTTTTACATTATTTTTCAAAAAAATGTCACACTACAACTGTTAAAAGAGGCACATATATTTTCAACTGGCTCTTTATAAAAAAAAAACAAAACATGTGTTGCGGAGTCACGTGGGACCAACGGCAAAAGATGGCAGCACACTGAGAGAGCTCCTGACAGGCAAAACACAATATAAGTAATACACGTTGCCTAGTTATAATTTAAGAATCCTAGACATAATAAATAATGTTTGGGAAAAAGATTAAGTGAACAATTCATTTTCATAAAGCTTCCTGACACGGGAAAAATGGGACCTAAGAGGCTTTGCAAACCCCCAACCGCCGCTCAACCGTCAACTTCTGGAACTGATCCAGACGACGAAATACAAGGAATCGAAAGAATTCTACTTGAAGAGTTTCGGAAGTTTAAAGAAGACATAAAGGAGATGAAGGAAGACATGAGAGTGAGAAGATATAAGGGCAGATATCGCATCATTTAAAGGTACGGTGGAAGCGCTGAAGTCTTCTATACAAACCATGGAGAAGTGGAAAGAAGTCACTGAACAGCGCATTACAAGAGTAGAAGACGCAAATGTGGCGATCTGGAGAAAAGTGGGAGAAAGTGATGAAAAAGCGGAGGCATATGCCAAGAAAGTGGAAGCGATGAGGGAGGAGATGGAGAAATATAAGCGGAGGAACAACGTCAGATTGGTGGGGCTGAAAGAAGGCAAAGAAAATGCGGATGGATTGGTGAAGTGTGTGGAGAAGATTCTTCTGCAAGGTTTCGAACTGTCAGGAGACACCTTCGAAATTGAGCGTGCGCATCGGGGGGCCAGTAAAGTTCCAGAGCCAGGTGACGCTCCGAGAACCGTCCTGATACGGTTCCTACGCCGGCTGCCCGAGACGCGGTGCTTCGGAAGGCGCGAGAGAAGCGCGGAATCCAGTGGGAGGAT
>CAAKHB010002043.1:11162-31802 GCA_901007665.1 Aeoliscus strigatus | reverse complement strand
TTTTGTGCTGATGCCACACACACACACACACACACACACACACACACACACACACACACACTATTTGGTAACATTCTGATACTTTTCTGTTACCTTGCAGCTTGAAAGCTGACGACCAAATCATCCAATACACGATTATTTCTGAGGTCTTGCTCTGTTGCTTCCTAAAAAGAAAAAAGGTGAAAACCATTGTTAAAAACTGCTCTGTGGCCTGCAAATTGTGTTGGCGAATTATCAAGCAAATAATTATGTGTCACACGTACTATATTGCAAACTGGACACTGCAACTTGTAGGAAAAAAACTTTCTGATGCACAAGGAGCAAACTGTAAAAGAAAAGAATCAAAATATATGGTGTCATAAATCTGGGATCCAACAGGACAACACAGTTAATTTCATTTTTAATGAATGTTATTAGACAATTATCATCCATCTTGAACAGCACAAATATACACTTACAATAAAATCCAGGAGAAAACAAGTTCAAAATCAGTGTATATAAATAAATTGTTGGTTCATCTTGAGCAGGAAACGAATCAATGCACAGCCCCAGCACGAGCAAGGATGAAGACAAATGTTCCCCATCATATTAAACACTACATGAATATTAAATACACATTGTGACTAAAGTTGACTGCAAACCATTGAGTTTTTGGCATTGCAGTCAGTGAAATACTTACAATTGTGCGAGCATTTAGTCATCATTGATATGTTGAGGAAGTCAAAACAAATGGGACACCGGAGGAGAGTATCAACAGGCTGGAGAAAAGAAAGCACAAATCAATCCGAAGTGGTCCGATAACAAAGGAACTGCTGCTTGTCAATGACAATAATACACTCTGCTGAAATACGACCAATTGTAGGCAGAGAACTGAACAAGTCATATTGTGTCTGAGTTTCTTGAGTATGTTTAATGCTAAATAAGTTCAATTAACGCCAGCGGGTGTAAGTTCATCTAATGCTAGACTTGGAAATGCAAAACGTTATTTCTGTATTAACCATCGATACATAACCAGCGAAAAGACGCTATATTAGCCTGAGGGGTAGATTAAGCTAAAGGGCTCGCCAGCTAGCCAACATGTTAGCAACATGAGTGTGTGACAAACGTAAACGAAGCTGACACTTACTTTAAGACATGCTAGTTCTGGAGGTAAATCCTCCTCGATGTAAGTTTCCATACTTGCTAACTCGCGGTAACTAATGGGGAAAGTTACACAACTTTTTATTTGCGTACTCTATCGAGTCCACTGTCCCGCTCAGCGTACGTAACATCAATGACGTAATTTGACGACTTCCGCCGGGCTCGAGTTCCTGATTTTGTCAGTCCATGTTTGTGTCTGTGATTTACGTCATTATTGTTTTACCTCGTTAAACATGCAGTATTTACACCACAGTGTATAAGCTTTATTTTTCATGTTCCAATTCATTTCTGATACACCATGAATGTATCAAATGTAAACGTGTCAAAAAACTTTTTGAACAAAAATATAAAACCAATATAACAATATTTATATTGTTGTTGGAAATTGTAAACATTATTTCTATGTAAATCGATAGCTAAAACCGAAGGCATGTCTGAACAATAATCTCCCAGTCTCTCTCTGTTCTCTGTTTTTATTCATAATCATTTGATTACATGAATATTTATACAAGACAGTCAGCTTACTAATATGTGTCAAATAATCAAATTAACCAGGTCAATCAAGATTACAGCTGTAACAAGGAAATCTCAGATTTAAAAGGGAGAATTCCATAGAATCTTTCACAGTCATACTTTCAGTCCTGGAACATTTTATTCTTCACCTTGGTTGGAACAAAGCACTCAGGACAACTGGTGAATGCATTAAGATATGTAGGCCCTTATTTTCGCTCCCAAGGTTATGAAGTGATTTTTTGTTTATTTTAAAATGTAAATTTGTGTTATATATCTTGATGGAATTTAAAAACCTACTTTTTACAAGGAATATAAAGGGGCTGCCTTGCAGATAGTAACAGACCTGGGATGACAGGCTGACCTTCAAAGATAAGATTCTTGAAAGTGAGACTTCTAATTTAATCTTTGGCAAAAGAGCTGGTGTACTCCAGTTGCCAGCTGCTAGCTGCCAGCTTGTGGATAGTGTCCATGACTGTCCTGATCATTGTCGTTTGCGGTTCATAGCTTTATACTCTAGCCTGCATACATATTTGACATTAAGTGTTGCCTTAAAATTACTACAGAAATATTGTCTTGCAGGCTATTACTTTTATGATTGTATTTGAATGTCTCTATGTCACATCTGGCTACAGTGAAGATGGACTTTGCAGACCACTGTCTGACAGCTTTTCCATTATGTGAAACTGAAATCATCACACGTGCTTGGATGTGCATATGCTTCAGTGTTTTCACAAAGGCTAATTGTATATTTCCTGATCCTGATAAATCGCATTCCAGTTAACACATTAACAGTGACTTTCCAGACCCAGAAATATTTGACTATAAATAAGAACGCATAGACTCCTGCCAATGACAATGAAAAACGTTGCTGTTTTTTTGCGAAGTAAAGTGGATCTTCTTCATATATTTAGAAACAATTCATTGTCATGTCATGAATGCTGAGTGCTGTTGTTCCATGTTTCCTGGTGGTCTGGATATTCTTATTGTGAAGCTTTATGACACTTAATGATTTCACAGTGTGCCAATGAACTAAAGACTCTTTGCACACAGTTTCTGTGGCAATGTAAATCAATTTGTTTGGCTTTCCCTTGGCATGTTTTAGTGGAACATTTATTGTATTTATATATAAATCATTTTAATTCATCCATAAAGTCATGCCTCAAAAATGTCAAATTGTGTCCAGTATTGTTGAAACTGTAAATGTCAAGGTCAGTCGGGCTCTCTATTTCAAAATCGAGAGTTGAGTCAGGTGCACTGAATTAATTCAGCCAAAGATTCAAAAGCAATTTTTTTGTTTCTGTGTGTGTGTGTGTGTGTGTGTGTGTGTGAGAGAGAGAGAGAGAGAGAGAGAGCGGTACTTCAGACCTACTGAATTAATAAAAAGGACAGAAAAACAAATGAACCATTGTACAAGGTACAAAGTATACTAATAAATCCTGCAGAGTGCTTAGAGAATGTTTATAATGCAAAGTCAGACATACATAGATAACGCAGATTACACAGATAAATCATGCAAATATGATTTTAAGGCTACTTTCTATCAGAATTTATTTAAATTGGAGTTTGACCAGACACTCTCCTGCTCCAGCACTCAGCTGAGGCATTGTGATTCATCTGGAAAATGGGACTGTTCAATTAGTGTCTGCTCAGCCAGGCTGTAATTACAGGCTTATATTAGCAAGATGGCATGATGTACTGTTTTCCTGTGAGACTTTTGCAGGTATTATGTTACAGATTAAACCCATTACCAGCCATTTTACTATTTCAGTCGCGTATATTTTAATGAGGCTTAATTATCAGAGCAGTGTGTGTCACTAATTTACTGCGATCCTGTATACAGCGTTTCCTTTTACCATATAAGGTAAACATATTATTATACGCTTTGCAAATTTTGATTTGCTACTATATTTACTTGATTGCTAATATCATGTAGTAATACTATGGTCATATAAATCATTACAAACCTTTATGCAGGACTCGTTCCCACAACTCAGTTGAAGAACAGATATATTATTAATGTATCTGCAGCTGTTGCTCAGCTCTGTCGAATTAAACGTAGAAATGAATGCCCTTTTGCCTCAGTGTCAATTGTAACGATTTTGTTGTAGTCTCCTGAGGGGGTCAGTTGCAGGCATATTATATTATACCTCATTTTAACACATTCTAACATCATAGATATATTGTTTATTCTCTACATTGCTCCTGGTCTAATGAGGTTAACACCTAGTGCAGTCCACAAGAATGAGCCCGTATGGGATCCAGAACTTCTCAAGCAGTAATGCAACAGTGACCTTTAATAAGTCAGCTACTATGCTATTTTAATTATGTTCAAGAAAGTCAAACTTTCTTTTGGACCATTTAAAATGAGAGGAGGGGGTAAAATATTAAATAAAGAGAAGCAACGCCACCAGGAAATAACTTTTCTTTATAAAGTTCAAACCCACAGATGATAATAAACAGGCAGCGACACTGTTCCTATACCAAATATTTAAATTACAGTACCTTAGAATAAAACAGCCTGACAGAAACTAAAGGACAGCACTCGGATATAGTAGTGCCACAAGAAACCCACTGATTAATTGTGTCACACTTAAAATAAATGAATTAAGATTTGTCTTCCCTGGGATTCATCAGTCTGTGTTTAACATGAGCAGTCCCTGCACCACTGGACTCAGGCTCATGCCTCTGGGTCTGGAGATGCACACACCATTCTTGATGCATTAACGCACATTGCAGGTTTCATGAGAATTCTTTTGCATAAAGTTATAAATAAACAGATAATTAAATAGACAGTGAATAACAGTGATCATAATAATTTCCCACAAAAAGCCGTGAAATGAAAGTAATAACATATTGTGTTGTCTGTTTTTACTAACATCATCATGAATGAATGCATCCTGAATGAGTGTTGGGTGACGCAGGATCAGCTCTGTCTCGGGCCGCAGGGCGTCTCTCTTCTTCAGAAATGACTGCAATGCCCCAATTGAGATTGCCACTGCAAAAACATCAAACATTTATCAAGCAAACAGTGTGTGTGTGTGTTTTTTTTCCAGTTAGTGTTACTCGTATTGATCTTGCACAGTGCATGTTTTCATCATGTATTGATTTTGTGGTGCATGAATGGATAGTGAATAGTGAATTTATTTTCTACTTTAATTATTTAAGCATTATTTAAGTGTTGCCACTGAACATTAATGGTGTGATGCTCAGTCATATGTCTTCCTGTTCTTGCTTTATGAGGTCATTCATGGTTAGACTTATTTCATTGATGTGCAGAAAGATACGCTTTTGCTGTTTTTTGAGTGAGACCATGAGGTCTCAGGTGTTGGAAAAGCATCCAGCACTGACCTCAGGGATACTGAGACAGATGAAATATGAAAAATAAAAGTGTCTGATGTTTAATCTTTTCATAGAACTGTCCCTACTTCTCCCCATTCAGTGACATTTTACCTCTGTCTCCCTCAGATCAAAAATCCCTGATTTTATCCTTGCAGCTTTCATGTATCTGGCCAAAAAAATTAATTAAGTTCAGTTCAAAAGATAATTCAAGACATTATTCACGACCCTTACCTTATCAGTGTTCAGTTTAGTTAAATGTAAACTGAACAGTATCATTCTTGTGGTCAGTTTTTTATCATGATTTTGCATGTGAATGAATGATGATTTAAGGCTTTTAGAAGGCGTTTGACAGTAGCCAGTGGTGATGCTGTTGTACTTAAAACACTTCAAAACTGACACATTTCAACATTTACAACAACTGACAATAACCATTAACATTAGTTTACTTACTACTTTACTAAGTTTACTTTTTCTTGTCTAGGTAATAATAATTAAATTTAAATATGGGTAATTTGTAATTGTATTTTGAGTGACGTTAGGCACATATACTATATATGTACAGTATATGTACATATGATTTTGTGCATAATAATGAAACAAGGATGTGCAGCTGTTGATCATGTGGAAACTGTTTTAAACAGAGGACTGTTGTGTCATACATGGTGTCTTAATATACCAGTTAACATAATACACATTCAAGTGACAATCTATTCTAATACACAAACTTTAACATTGGGCAAACTAAATTAATCTCAATTTCCATTTGATTAGATTGATAATGAAAATGAATTATCTTTAACAGCGAGTGTTACAGTGTAACACAGTTTTTAATGAAGCAGAGCAAGGAGCAGGTGAAGAAGGTTGAGACAAGAAATTACGATAATTTTCTTCTGCTGTGACTTACACAAAGAAATGTGCATTACTGGGGAGTTTGCTCTCAATTGCCTGTTAACTATGATGGGAAATAGGCCAGATGACGCCACTGGAGAGAGCTTATGTAACATATTCAAACCAACGTAAGCATCTGCTCTGCACTGATGAAGCATTGTAAGAAAGCATAAAACAATTTCTACAAGGACACACAAATTATGGATTTATTCTATTCACATGTAGACTTAAGAATTCTGAGGATCTCCGTGAAGGGGATGTGTCACTCACAAACCTCACCTCAGAATAGATGTGTCATTGTGCTCATTATATTTTACCGGTGAAAAGGAAGCAGAGTTATTTTGAGATTATTGATGCAACAAAATAAGGTAATGGGGATGTATATTCTGGATGTGACCAGGTTTCATACTACTTTCAACCAGAGGGATATTAGAGGTTAGAAGAACTTTTTTTCTAGCATATACCCCAGACTAATGACTCATTTAAAGATTCATTTGTTTTGCACTCTTGTTAAACATGGAAAAGGGATCTTCTAGTGTTAAACACAAATGATTTCAGAGTCAATTACACTTGCAAAGTTGCAAAAATCTGATTTGTACAGAGCTTGTCTTTTTCAGTGTTTGTTCCTCATCTCTTCAAAGGCTTACTGACACACTGCTGGGAATTTCTCTGCAGTCTCCGTGATGCTGCCGCAGAAGAACTACAAACCCTGGCTTCCTGAATTTCTCCACAGTAATGATTTCTTTGTGATTCAGTGTTAAGCCTAAATGTATATACACTTCGTATTAAATCATTTAAGCCCTCTTTGAGTATTACTTTTAAGTAATAATGGCTTTTGTGGCATGTAAGTGTGCAATTGAGTTTAATTCTGCTCATTTAACAGGTATTGTTCTTTGTAGTATATTTGTCCAGTGGTTGCAACACACTGGTTCATATGTTTCCTTCTATACATTATTTCTAATCAGCCTGGAGTAACTCAACAGTATATAAAAGTCCAACCAATCATTGAGCAATAATGTTTTTATTTGGATGCAGGGGTTATCAACATCCAGTCAGTGGTATGGTACATTACATCACAGGGTTTCAACCAACCAGACACTCATCAGCAAACAGCATCACTAGACAAACAAGTAAGAGAGGGTAAACTGTGCCTCACACTCTGGTCCCTACCACAAAACAAGCAGAGTTCTCAGGGTTATTTTTTAATCGTTGCGTCATTCTCCTTTTAGTGTACAGTACCATCCAAGAAGGAAAATTGCATTTTGGGAAAACAAGCAAGTACCTCATTAACTCTACAAGAAGAGGGTTCATATCAGTCCTGCTGTTGCAGCGATTGTTGCTTTGTAGGGGAAGAGAAAGAGGTTACGGCTCAGCCACAGCACAGGCAATTCACAAGGGAAACAAAAAGATGAACAATTCAGATATGAGTCTACTGGGCTGTCTACCAGTAGTCTGGTGTGCAGTAGTTTTTCGTAGTATGTCCTGTTCATTCAGTTCATGAGGATTCATTTGTGAATCAAGAGGAATATTCCACACAAGATTTTACATGTACTGTCGTATATCATGTTGGTTTAATAATAGAAAGCAATGATAACATCACTTTATAATAAATATGACAACTAATAGACAACATTCAAAAAAGTAAATATAAAAGTCCACTAAAAATTGACGTTGTGCACAAAAGGCACTCATATTTTCTGCTTTACACAAGTGTCTATAAATAAAACAGTCTAGTTAAATAGAATGGCGATTTTAACTTTCTATGCACTCCCTTGTTTAAAAAAAACAGACTTTATTATCTTAATAGCTTTAGACAGGCGCAACCGAGACACAGACAGATGAGCCTGGTGCTGCTTGTTATATCATAATCACAATCACAATGACCACATAAGGTGATGGCACCCACTGATTCATAACTCGCAGTGGCAGCAGCCACCAGCAGAGGGTGCTAATGCGCTGTGTGACTGTAAATGCTGTATGTTCTCCTTTTCCATCCACGGGAGCCCACTGTTCTGAAGAATCCCACCACCCCGTGCAAAAAGATGACCGACTGGAAGTAACACACTATTTGCAATGTGACTGTGAGATCAGTTCCTGCTTTTCATGCTAACCATTTCTCTTTCATTTATTTTAGCAACTGCTACAAGAGGCCCACACCCTGAATATCAAGTTGGGTTAAGTCCAATACCGAAATAATTTGTGCGTTTTACCAAGGCAAGGCACCACATACAGCTATTTCTTACTGCCGCATAATAAAATGAATTGGGCGTTACAGCGCTAAACATGCATGATAGATCAGGCTCTTTGGGATGCAGATTACAAGTTCTCTGGACTAGAGCTGTCGGAATGACAAGAGGTACAGTAGATATACATATAAACACTGAATGTTCACGCTTTAGTTTTCTTCCAAATATAGTTTGCAGTCAGACCATCACTATAAACAGAAATGGGAAAAAGGTAAGAGAGAAAGAAAACACTGATAACAGGATGTCACAACATCTGTGTGAATCCACTTAAAGGAAGTATGCCACTTCTGATATGGGACTTGTAAAGAAAACTGACATCACACGTACTAAGCTCCTTTAAATTTGGACGAGGATTGCATTTTTCTTATGCAAGAACTGAACAGGAAGCAGTTCAGGTTTCAAGCGTGTGTCTCAAGAACATAGTAATGGAAACATTTATCCATCAGCAATCGGTTCTACAGTACAGTCAACAAATGCATTCAGAGCACACAGCACAAGGTAAATAACCTGGACTCTAAGGGTGTTTTCATGGCTGAAGTTGATCTTTTCAAGTTCCATTCATGTCAACCATTTTCCTTTTCTCTCTTAGCCTGTACAGGATTAACACTTAAAAAGGACTAGCTATACTCTATGTACAAGTTTACCACAGGATTCCAACAATTAGTTGGTGCATCACTTTTCTGCATGTCATATGCAAGACATGGAGAATATGTGGTTGAGTCTGTCCAACATCCAACTGTAGACATTTGTTTTCTATGATGGGATTAGTTCTGCTTACAACTCTGGTGATTTACCTTTATCAGGGGAGGAGATGACTACAGACACTAAATTATCCATTTGACATACATTGTTAACATGCTTGTCCACTGACCATATGAATAAAATGTGTTGCAAGTCTTTCAAAATGTTTCCCATTTTTTATCCAAATCCTGGAAGTGGAGCTATGTTTGTGCTGACAAATCTAGTTTAACTTCCCCTGCATTGTATGGTGAAGGTGAAGCTTTACGCTATCATATCTCTACAGCTTCCTGCTCTGTATCACCATAGTAACAAATATCAGAAGCTTCCTGAATATATAAATTCAGTCGGGCAGAAAACATCCATATCTGCTTCTCACACATCAGCAAACATTTCCATTTAAGCTTTTTCCCTCCCTCAGAGAGTGTTACAACTCAAGCTGCAAGAACATGTCAATTAAAAGATTAGGTGAAAAATTATCTGTTGTCAGTAATTAAACTAAAAGAAGGTTACGGTAGCAGGTTTTTAGTGTCTGTTGTTTTTTAAGCAAATATTCCCCAAACCTTGTTCCAGCTTTTCTATATGAGAAGATTTGCTGCTTTGTTTTCTTCAATGAAATCTTTTTGTCTGCGACTGTTGGATGGACAAAACCAGACAGTGGAATACTTCTCCCTGAGCTGTTGGAAATTCTGAGTATTTATGACCCTTTTCTGACAATTCATAGACGTAGTGAAGAGTCAAGAAATGATCAATTGTGAAACTAATTATTAGTTGCAGCCCTATTTACAACCTTCACATTGGGCAGATCACACCTCTGCTACATGGTGCCAGATTTATCCGCAGCATCATTCAAATTAGAACCTACAGCTGCACTGTTGCTTGGAAACATTTTCTCGGTCGGAGTAACCGCTGGGCTGCCAACCCCCGAAGAACTGGAGCTGCTGGAGCGGTGCTGAGTTGGAGGAGGGCGCACTGGCCTCATGGGTGGGGGACGGAGCTGAGTGCCAGCCAGTCGGGCAGACAGAGCAGGTTTGAAGGTCGTCATCATCTCAGAGGTGGAACTGCTGCTCCTACGCATGGCAGCGTCTGGATCCCTGATCACAATAGTGTGCAGTGGGCTGCCAGGCTCCGAGCTGACGGGGTTCTTCATGGGCTCTAGAGTGTCCAAGACCACGTCAGGGGCCTGTTTAACTGTGTTCTGGCGTTCCAGCTCACGTAGCTCATGGAGAGCTGTGGTCATAGTTTTCTCTATGTCCTGATATAGAAGAGATGGAGATGAGGAGTTCAGAAATATGCTTCAAGCTGTGTTTCACAACAAATGTCAACTGTTGGATTTGAATCAGAGGTAAACTGAACAACAAAACAAATGAACGCCAACCTGATGACTTGTGATTTGCTTGGAATGGAAATGCTAACAAATACAAAAAAATTGGAAATCAGGCACAATCATGTCAAGTTAAACAGCAGAGTGATGAATGTTTCACTGTGTTTGTAACTAATGAATTCAGCAATCGACTAAAGAGACCTTGGTTCAGCTCCTTTAACGCTCTTTTGTTGTTCTAGTTGCAGGAGTCCCTGACACCGATATTCAGCTCAAGTCTGACATGTTGGTCGGACACATTTTGGAATGGACATGGTCTTACTTCAGCTAGAGCCTCAGTCTCCAGTGACTTGTGGTCCCCGAGGCTGCTGTGACGAGTGGCCCCTGGCATGGGCCTCAGCGGGTGGCCCTCAGGATAGGCCTTCCTTTCTGGGTAGTTGATGCTGCCAGCACTTCCAAACGTGCCAAGGCGCCTCTTTTCTGGACTATCCACACGACCCTTGCTGATGGACACCTTGTGGGGGCTACTAGGACAGGCTGCAGCACGTGGTGGCGTGTCAGCCACTCTAGTAGGGCTGTGGGTGTCTGCCCCACTCCGACGACGTGGGATCGCAGCTCCGTCAGACCTTAATCGGACCCTATGAGAGTGAGCAGATCAGCATTATCGTGAAACAGGAGCAAGCAGCTGTCCGAGCTTTTTAAAACAGAGACAATAATATATGTTTACTCCTAAGTGTATTCACCTCCCCATCACGCCTCCAAAGCTGTAATCAGACGACTGTTCACATGGTGAGGGAACATCATTTTTGGATGACCCTTTATCATCCAGCAATGGTCCACTGCTCGCTTCACTATCTGCTTTCTGGCTGAGGTTATCGGAGAATGCGTCATCCCTGAGAGAGCATGAGACAAACAACATGTGAGATACCTAATTAAACTGTGTAGTATAGATATTACGACATATCTGAATTTAATAAATGACACAACTAAGTTTAATTCTTAGTGCAGCAATGTAGCAAAATATAAAGGAGAGAATACCCAACCAAAGATAAAAATAATAAATGACGGCATCATACTTACAGGTCTTGCACAACAATATATTGATGTGGGATAAGACCATCCACACCATTGTGTCGTCCCTCCCACCAGTCCTCAGACGCTCGATGATACAACAACAGAGACGCTCCCTTCTTGAAGGACAGCTCTCTTGGACTTCGTCCCACATAGTCAAATTTAGCGATGGCCTCAATCTGCTCAACCTCTACAAAACATAAATAGACAAAGATACATCACCACAAAGTTGTTACGGTAGTTCAACAAATCAGAGTGAAAAAGAATGCATGGTGTGAGATTGACAGACATCATGCTGCTGCTTTCAGCAGTTACAAGTTTGAAATAAATCAAGTATGCATGTGCACATATTCCAATCAAAAGCATATGCACCAGTCAGAAAAAATACCATTTCTCTGACTGCAGTTGAAATAACGGTCGAACATAATAAATCATCCTGCATTCAATGAAGCTGCCAGCAGAGGGCAGTGTGCATTACGTGAAAAATTAGCATCCCTCAGCTCTTAGCAAGACGATGAACAATAATATAATTGAAAAGCCCAGTGAGTCGGACCCTACAAACTTCACAGGCATGTTCATTCAGTCTTCGCTGACACTACATAACACTGTGTATTCCCTGTGTTTTGGCCTTTGTGTGCAGCCCAGTTATACATTCACAGTTCACAGCAGAAACAGGGAATTACTGCACAAAGGAGAAAGTCCCAGGAGAATCGCTGACTATCGTTTGAACAAAGAGTGAACATGGGAGGAGGAGGGGTATGGAGAGAGCATGAGAAAGAGCGGAAAGACACACATACACACACACACACAAAGACGGATCAAAGAGTCAGGAATACATGCCAACACTGTTTACTCAACTTGCCTTCAGCTTCAAATATGAGTCTTTGAAACCATAATCATGCAGCACAAACTCATTCACCTTCATGAAAAAGGTCAGGCTCTACTTAAGGCTCATTCATCTCCTTTAAAGACGTGAACTTCTAAAATCACACAATCTCTTGTGAAATCAACATTATCAAACACAGTCTGACAACGATTTAACATTACATCAGAAATGATGATAACGAGCAACGGCTATGATTCCCAGACCTTCATCACTGGTGTGTGGTTCAGTTCCATTGTCGGCCTCATCAATGGTTCCTGGTTCACTGTGGGGACTATCGCTGCAAGAGCACCAAACAAATGGGTTAATTATGGATGCAAAGAGATGCACTGTTGCAAATACTGATATGTTTTGAAATAAACAAATTGTAGGCTTAGTCAGTATAATTGTGTCTGATGTTGTGTATTTACCTCAGACTAGGACCACTAACAGATAGTACTGACTCTACTCAGATTTTACTCACCAGTACTCTTCTCCCCCAGTCATGCACTTTTCATACACCGGGCCTTCCAGCTCACGCTGACTAGGAAAGATGACCTCATTGTGGAAGATGATGGTCTTGATGACCTCGTTAACGTGGGCCTGGCATGTCACAGGATCCTGGCCGTCTGGGATGGGCATCAGGGTAGGACCGAAGCAGATTGCCAAGTTGTATGGATCCATCATGTTCTCGTCACTGTACTGGGAGAGACTGAAGACAGGACAGGTGTTTTTTTCTTCTTCTACTTCCAGTGACTAATATCATGATATTACTTTATGTGCAATATCAAGTGCAATGTCATTTCCCGTTCTCTGATGTAAACATGGAATACCGCTGAACTGAATCAACTACTACTAGGCACTATTATCAGCATTGTTTGACACACTGGTGTAATATACTCCTATTGTGTATAATTTTTATTCTGTTGGTTTTGTGTGATTTTTTTGGTATTTCTTTTTGTAATAAATAAGCTATCTCTGGCACAACAATTTCCTTAGTATCACTAACGTTTTTTTTTTTTTATCTTATAAGAGAACTACGTCTGTATTTTGCTGTTGTTGTCATCTCTTCTATGTACTGAAACAAACTAAACTTTTCTGATTTGTTTGACCCCTTTGCGGGCATTGTTATTCTGGATGTTACAAAGATATTTAATCATTTTGTAAACAAATAAACACTTGTAACATGCACAGAGCAACATGAACACCTAATGCAGGAACTATCAGGAAATACATTAAAAGTGGGTTGGTAAATTTCACATTTTGGTCAAATGTTCAGTGCACACATGTGAGTTGTCTTGTGGTGTGCTGCTTATACTATAAAATGTACCTTCTGTAATTCTTCTTAAAATGAAAACCAACAACACAACGACCCTTTCATATCATTAGCAACCTGTGGCGGGGAGTTAAGCCACGGCGGGAACAGCTCCAAAAGTGATGTGGGTAAAGGAGAGTAAAACATGGGGTATGAAATCAAACTCTGCAAGCAAACCCAGTGAAAGGAGCATTAATCACATCCATTATCACAGGACAGATATACTACAATAAGTTCCTCAGTCCATAAAGAACTCTAACAGACTGCAGCCAGGTGGAGCAATAAATATGAGGGTGATTTCTTATTTTTTAATGGGTGTACTTACATATCTTTCCTTTCCACCTGACTGCCACTCCGTCTTTGCCTATTATACTGTTAAGCACTGGTTTACCCCCAAGAAAGATGAACTGTATCTTTGTGATTGAGTGTGATTCCGTATGAACTCACTGATTGAGGAAAGCAAACAAGTATCTCATGACAATTATGACGGTGCGAGGAAGAGTCACAATAATCTGCTGGATGTGATGTGCCCTCTCCGCTCCTGACTCCAGCTCTGAAATACACAGCAGAGAAGGAAGTGTGACAACATTTACATACATTGCAATGGCAAAAGCTTTACATTCACGGACACTTATACTGCATTCACATGGAATCGTGGAAACGGCAGACAGCAAACTGGATGTTGTTTCAGTGGATGAGAGAAGGATGGTAAAACACTGGCGAGGCTGGCAGAGAAACAGTAAACGACAATATTTTTTTTATTTACTGTAAACAATACGACATCGCCATAGAAACAGCTCACGGGAATCCCGTTTTGCCATTGTGTGGGTCCATCGCACTGCTTGTTTGTTTTTCCAGCAGACGTTTCTCCCAATTTCCCTGATTCCATTTCAATGCAGCATTAGTCGGCATCAACATATAGCACTCAAAACAAGTGACAAGTGAGACACCAGTTCTGAAGCAAGTGCAGAGGAGACAACTTAATCTGCTATCTGACCACTTTTAATCTGCATTTCGACCGACTCCTGAGGAGCAGAGAGATAAAACTGTTCAAAACAAGACTGAACTTTCTTCTGTGGTGAAATCACACATGGAAGGCTGATGTGGCCCTCTTGCTCCTCTTCCTACTGGTTCCCTGTTAAATATCAGACATCAAACCCTGGTGTTAAGATTGCTTCCATGTGCTGTGCCGCATGCCTCTCTCTCTCCCTTCGACATTAAAGTGGAGTTTCTAAGAAGTTGTGTTTTTCTTCTCTACTTGACCAGTCCGCTCACAACCCTGGGCATATTTCTGTGACTCACTGATGGTGGAAATAAGGTCGAGGAAACGCTCCTTTGGGAAGAGCGGGTTCTCCAGTCCTCTGAAGTACAGCTTCAGCACTCCGGCCACTGAGTTGATATCATGCTCATTCTGGTCGTCGATCAAGGGGTCTTCCCCTGATGAACAACAGTAAGTTTATGTGTTGGCAATAAGACAAACTGTTACTTTACACCAATCGACACCTGACTTACCTCGCTCAAATGAATTCTTAATATCATTGACCTCCACCTGTGACCCCGGCACTCGAAATATGCCTTGTTGTTGCAACCCTAAAAGAATCACAGTCACAATTCAAGCTGCAATTATCTGCCAGTATCAGTGCCAGGTTCATGAAAGACTATTGTGAAACACACAACACAGAGCAGGAAATGTAATCTGGTCATAAAGGGAGATGCATTTCTCTCCCACTCGCTCTCTCTCTCTCCCTAGGCCCCTCGGTGTGGCTGCAGCATGTGGTTTTAGTTAGAGGGTTCCTAATCAGTTTTCTGCAGTTTTATTAGGTCCAGAACCCGGGGAAAAGCCTGCAGGCTACAGCAATGAGCTGAAGACAGATGTGAAGGTAGACAGGGAGGAGTTATACCAAAAAAAGGAGGGTGGGGGTGGCTTAACTGGTAACACAAATAGCAACGGGACTTCCAAACCTCTCCATGTGTGATCTATTGTTATGAGCTTGTCAGATCAGTGGCATACAGCCGAGCACCTCAGTGACAGAGGTGAACGGAGCTGGGCGGGTCAGCCTGGGTGCCTGCAGCTATTTGTGGAACTTGATTGCCCATGAGATGCAGTCACCTCAGGTGGAGTTTGAAGTCTTGATAGTTTGCTTCACTCGTCATTCAGATGAAACATGAGCGGAGTCTTACCATAGAGATTGATGTATCTGACACAGCTTTCAACAACAAGTGGTATCGGTTGACCTGAATCCTGAAAAAAACATATACAAGGATGATTGAAAAAAACATATACAAGGATGATTTTTTACTCTGCCGCAGTGTCTTGACAAGGTATTACATATCCAGTGTTAAGTGTGTAAGATGTACAATTTTCAAATGTCCTTTCCTGCAATGGATGAGAGAGAGGTTCAAGGCAGACATGCGTACACATGCAGGTCCAAAACATGAAATGTAGTCAGTTTAATTTAGAAAGGGTGTTAGAAGGAATATGATACAATAGGAAACATGTGTTGGAGAACATGACTGAAGCTGAAGCACGTTCTTAATTATGAGTCATAGTTTTATAGCGTCCTGATTCTTCCAAACAACAAAGGTACCTGGATACGAGTACGGGCATTCCTTCTTCCTCTGGAAAGAGCGGCAAAGCACAGACAAGCAGAGAAAGCGGGGCAGAGAAGCACAAAGTTAGAAAAGCCCAGATGAAGAATTAGTTTAAGAAGGCTGAGCACCGGGACTGGCAACAGGGGCGCTGCTGAGATTGACTGCGGCGAGGGACAAAGCACTGCTGTCTCCTGCCGTTCAATCATCAAAAAGGGACTGGGTTGGGAAGGAAGGCCAGAGATTGTAAATTGTTCTGGAGAGGAATAAAGAGACAGCAGACTGCTGCTCTGTCTGTACGAGCAGGACCGCAGAGGGAGGCGGAGGATTAGAGGTTAAACAAAGGCGTTATGTCATGATCAAGGGCAGCTGGAAGAGAGAGAGGAACAGAAGGCCAAAGAAAGGAGGAGAATGCGAGCAAAGGCTCGAGCTGCCTCCTCTTCCTGATCCACATGGCTGCTCAGTCATACACCACCAGAGGTACCTTGATGAAGGTCTCCAAATTGCCATTAAACAGCTTATGGTTATAGACGGAGCGTGGCCTAGGCTTCCGCATTTTCTGTGGTTTAGGGGGTAGGGTGGGGGGCCTAAGAAATGATGGACAAAAAGGAACAAACACAGTGTATTCTGTGAAACTCCAGAGCCAAACACGATGAGCTTTATTTAAAAGTTAATGAGAAGTCTTATGAAAGACCAAATAAATCATTCATGATGATCAAACATGATTCATGGCTTTAGGACACGTCCGTAAATAAAATGCACACATTTAAACGGAAATCAAGCCCACCAGTCGATCCTTATGTTGTGTTTTATGAGCAAACCTTGGGAGATAAGAGCCTGAGAGTTAAGAATACAATTTAATGTTTCTTGAGCTAATAACTCTAAAAAAAAAAAACAGGAGAAAGAACATGATAAAAAAGTCTGTATTTGTTCAGCAGTCTTCAAACTCGCTTTTTACATCTGAGAGTAAAACCGTTGGGTGAAAGGGCCTTTTAAAGGAATCCCCTGCTGACACAAGACTTCCCCCCATACTTCCAGTCTATTTGGAACAAAGTGTTGTTTTCTCTTTCACGACAAGCACGACAGGTAGACATGAGTGACTCGTAGCTGGTTGATTTTAATATTTCCTGGCTTTATGAGAGACACTGATCCTGGTGTCTATTTTAAATTGATTAACTGCCATCTTTCCATGTGATATAGCTGTAATGTACATAGCATAGAAAATACTGCAAGTAAGTTTGATGCACTTTTCTGATTAGTATAAATATCTCACATACTTGACATCTAAATGTGATAATGTGAGCAGATGCTTCGAAACAGATCTTACCGGGTCGTTCCACATTCGGCTCTTTCCCCTGTGGACCGAACACAAGAGGGAAATGTTACGCATCACTGCCTTTATTGCACAAATCGTATAGACTCCTGTGCTTGGCTGCGCTGGTGAGAGAGACTTTGAGACTATTGAGAGGATGAATGGAGCCTCTCTAACTCTAATTCATTGGACAAAGCTATTGAGCAGTTGTCGCCGGATCCTCGGGGGACCCGGAGGACCCAGCAGGGAATGGTCCTCCTCTTAGTGAGGGAGGGAGGGGCTGGTGGCAGCAGTGTGCATGTTGGGGGTGGAGGGGTCTATCAGTAGTGACACTGAACAATGTGTCTGCTGGCTCACTGAGCCTTTTGTTACAATTCAAACACAGACACAATGTGTGAATATGTACACGGGAAAAAAAATGCAAAGTCACCATCAAACTGTTGTGACAGTCTATTTTTAAACTCTGCCCTATTTTTCTGTGGGTGAAAAATATTTAGTTAGTTTCTTAACAGAGTGAAATTCTTTACTGACTGGACTTTAGTCACTGGAAGTCAAGCTGGACCAGAGTCAAAGGTCCCAAAAAAACAATAGCACCAAAGCATTTCAACATTATTTCTTTACTCCGTCTAACAATGGACAGACAGAGCGAAGGCTAACACCATTTCACAACACATCATTCTAGCAGATGGGGCAGGGGCTCTGGAGCGTTCATGTGAAGAAACAACAGCACATTTCCCAGACATCATTTCCCTGAGTGACTGTGCTGTCTACTTTGGACCAACTCACCTCAGAATCATAAACATCTTTCTAAAACATGAGCAAAAAGTCTTTTTGTCCATCAATGATAGAGGACATGTTTATTAGCTATGATAAAAGGTGATAAATTAAACCAAAGGGACTCGGTGACTCTTCACCAGGGAAACAAGAGCTGACTGATTTCCTGGCACCGTCTGATCTGGTGCCAACGCATGTTTTCCTTAATACATGCAGCGAGATGTAAACGCCATGTGGCACCAGCCTCAACACACACACACTCACACACACGCGAACACGCACAAAGCACCATTTTAGATAAGAAGCACTGAGCTCGTGAGTGCGTCACAGCCCTGATTGATCACCTCAATAATTAAACACCGGGGTACCTGGAGACGCCATATGCCATTTTTGTACGCTCTCTCAGCTGCTCCACTGTGGACATAACAAAGACATGTGGCCAGAGTGTGATAAGAACAATAATGTGGGTGTCACAGTTGGATGCCACAGAGATTGAAAGGAATCATTTTGATATGCTGCAAAACAAATTATTAAGAATTAATAAATGTAAAATCTGGACAGACGCTGCAGTTGTGGGTACCATGTGCGAGGCCTCAGCTGTCTCTATTAGGTGATGAGGGAGCAGATGTGGAGATGGGTCTGAGCTCGGTCCAACAGACTGATTGGACGCACACTGTTTACGGCTGAGGTGACCAGGGGACCCACAGAGAGATGAGGGGCCAGGAGAACCCTTTAAACCGTGGTAATGCAAACCCTCACTGTGGCCACACCACGTAGACGCTTATCAGATAACCATTGAAGATGGAAGCAGAAAGGGGAATGAATGCCTCCAAATGCAGGTGCCCCGTTCCTTTCTGCAACCCTAAAGAGTCTTTGCAGTCTCTACAGCTCATTCCCTGCTGCTTATTAGATAAGACCTGCACCACTTCAACCCTGGAGGCAGCGATTTTACAGAGCTGTGGCAGGTTGGTGAAGGTTACAATTACAGGGTGAAATGTTTTTCAATCCTGTGCCATTAACGGAGGATTCTTACCTTCACCCAGCGTCTGCTTCAATAAGTCATGCTTGGCTTGCAGCTTAATGATGAGGTTACTCCCATTCAGGTACTCCTTGAATTTCTAGACACAGAGATTAAGGCATAGCCAGTGAGCAGCAGCACTAATCCAGCATGACATAAACCTTGTGAAAATAGATAATTCACCTAAAATGACCAGATGTTTAATCTGTTCAGGTTTAAATTGTATAATTGTATTGTTAGGATGTGGGAAATATGACTGATGGCTCGATTTTTGTGGGGCAGCGCAGCTGTAGGCAGGCAGCCATACAGTCTTCGGGGATGTGGTAAATAATTGATTCAGAGATGCATCATGATTGTTCAAAGATAATTAACCCATTCATACAAAATATGTAATCATACCCAAGGGGGTGCCACTTTAATTACATTTACTGTATATCCTTCAAGAATCAGTAAAGAAAACTGAATGCGATAAGATAAGATTTGAAGAGACAAATGTTCATCAAACCTGGATAATGATAGAAAAAAAAAATGTTTCATTACACTTAAAGGTGTTTTCATATATTCATCAACTCACGATACATATTTTCCATCGCAAAATCCGATCAACAATCTGACTCGAGCTGTGACATGTCTGAACCATCCCATCTCAACAAAAAATTAACATGAACTCACCGAAAAATAGAACATCTCAGTCTCCTGCTGGTTTGACCTCCTCTTCGCCACATTCTGTTTGCTCATGTAGGACTCACAGGCTACAGACTTGATGGATTCAGTGGAGCGGCTGTGCTGGAAGGCATCTGACACATCAAAGTCCTCCACCATCAGCATGTCCTGCAGAGTTTGCATGGTGGCATCCAAGGTCTTTCTCACCTACACAGACAGAGAAATATGTTTGCAGATGACTAACAGAGCATCAAATGTTACTTGACCATATTTTCTTGTCAAAAGGAAGACAGAAAAAATAACAGTGGTCAGTAACATTTACAATTTCCAAGGACAAGAACTCCTGATCCGGCTTATTCATCTTCAATAAAATTGGCAAATAAAATATGGACTGCAAGAAGACAAAAAATGATTACATGAGAATAAAATCTTCTGCTTTGGTACCTGATGATAAACATACATAATACTAGCATGTGCAATATAATTAATTACTGGAGCAGGTTCTCCCGTCATGGTATGACTCATCAATTGTCCACCACCAACCCAAAACACGATCAGGAAGAAGCAGAACATTGCAACAGACAATTCTACTGGGCGTGTTATTATGACCTCTGTTTGCATCTTTGTGTTTGTCATTTTAATGAGATTTCCCTCTCGTCATCATCTTCATAGATCATTTTATATACAACGTCATTCAAAACCCAAAAGTGGTGCTCTTCGTTCCTCTAAATTTATTCTCGGCTCCCGCAGAGCAAGAGGTCATTGGAGAATAATTGCAATGAGAACAGATGGTGATGTGGCCCTCCTTCATGGCTCGAGGGAAAGGGAGGCGGGTCGTGCTGTTTTGGGGG
>CAAKHB010002042.1:271549-303756 GCA_901007665.1 Aeoliscus strigatus | reverse complement strand
TTTGTGAGCGTCTGCTGCTGGTCAGACACTGTGTGTGTGTGTGTGTGTGTGTGTGTGTTTATATATTGTTATTTATACTCTCACTGTTGTTGTTTTTTTTAATCGGATCAACAAAGTTTGCCCTAAAACATTTAATGCATGTGACCTGACACGACGCACACACAGCACACGCACAATGCTCCATGCTCACTGTATGCCCGTATGGCATGCGCTTGCTCCACGCACATCCCCCGCCCCCCCGCGCTGCCGTACCTGCAGTCGTTGTAGTTGTACCACTCGCCCAGCACCGAGTTCCTGCAGTACGCCGTGTAGTGACCTCCCAGCGTGTTCCCCAGGTGGTTGGACACCGCGTACAGGTTATACACAGCGCGCTCTGTGGGCAGGAGGTCAAAGGTCAGCCAACACACCCCCACCGATCGCACACGGGTGAGCGCTCTGAACGTACCGCCGCTCTCGGAGGCGAACTCCCTCAGGTCCAGCTCTTTGAGAGGGAAGTTGACGTACGTGGAGAGTTTGTTTGCTCGGACGTTGGAGTCGGAGAAGCGCTTGAGGTCTGAGAGGAGCGTCGAGTCAAGGAGGCGACGAGGTGACGGCGGCGGATCACAGAAGGACCACGACACAAAGGATACGGAGCACGAGAATCTGAGGGAACTTCTGGACGCTGAATCGTTTGGTGCATTTCCTTCTGGTTTTACATCGGTCACATGTCTGCAGGAGAGAGAGAGAGAGAGAGAGAGACGCTCCTGGGTGATTGGTCCACTTTACCGAGCGTTGACCTTTAACACCGATGGGATCACTGCCGATACCTTCACGCTAGCACACGTTGGACTACAGGAAGTAGGTACCCTAATCCCAAAACGCGAGAAGTGTTGTGTTGTGTCGTTACGGTAACGAGGTGCTGCTGTCAACGTCCAGGAACCGATGGACGTTTTCTCCTTCTCCTAGCTCCTTCACACCGGGGAGAGGAACCGAGTGACACAGTTCTTACTTTACTTTTGAGGACACTTCTGGAACCGCTTCAGGATAATTACAATTAAACAATATGACAGCAAAAATGAGAAAGAAACAAATGAAAGCAAAAATGAGAATGTTTTTTCTGAAAAAAAAAACCATCCATCGGTTCCTGAAAGGTGACGACAGCCATGTTGACAGCAACTTGGATGTGAAGTGCAAGTCCTTGTCCACTGTCAGTAACCGATGGACGTTTGCTCCTTCTTCACACCAGGCAGAGGAACCGAGTGACACTTCTCAGCTTTCAGGAACTGTTCAGTCATGTAATTACGGTACGCCAGCGTATGCTAGCGTGAATGTAGCGCCAGTGTTCAGGGTCAAATGTTCACCGACGTCTTACAGGTCTCTCATCTCCGTCCAACACGTCCTCCTTGGTAAAGAGTCTCAGACAGTCTTTGAGAGACACCTCGCCCGAGTTCTTCTGTGGAGACAAGGAGCAGATTGAGAGGAAACCCCACACCGGGTCCTCGGCTCCCTTCTGAGGCGGCTGGAGTGTGTTTTTTGCTGACCTGTGCGATGGGCAGCGACAGGTCCCAGAAGGGATCAAACATGGTGGAGCGGAAGCCGCACGCCGTGCAGGTCAGAGAGCTTTTCAGCTGGCCGACAAACAGATCTACAGGACGACGGGGCGACAGAGTTACAGCTCGCGGCTTTTCACCGTGCTACGGCGACTGCAGCCAAACGTCCAAACACACCCACCCACGACTTTGCTGTCCTCTCTCTGCAAGTACATACTCCACATGTGTTTCCCTTTGTCGTCATCCCTGAAAAGCAAAAACGCACAGTCAAGACTGACTGATGCTCTCAGTGACAAGTTGTTTTCAAGAAAAATGATTTCTTGGACCAACATTTACTGATGTATTACAGTCTCCCCCTGCTGGTTCGGAGTGACCTAGAAATCTACAAATTGGACCTTTAAGCCCGAACATCATGGTGTCACATTGAAACTGCGGCTAATTCAAGCACACAACAGGGTCGTAAAAAGCCGCCGGCGATGAGTGACTTATTAATGACGTGTAGGCGGTGAGCCGACTTACGACAGGTGGTCAAAGTCCTGGACGGACACCTCGGGGCACAGCGCCACTCTGTTCAGCTGGTTGTGGAGTCCGTCCAATAGGAAGCGCAGGAACTCCTGGGCGTCCTGCTGGCTGCAGAGAGACACGGCGTCAGATGCGTTGGGTTGAGATGAACGCACGAGGAGAGGACGTACTTGCAGCCGGCGAACTTGGGGGCGTATCTCTGGATCTGGCTCCTGAAGTTGGCGGGACTGACGGTGTCGTTGTTCAACGAGGTCCACAGGGCCTGAGTGAGCTTCACAAACTCTGTCAGAAAGACACCAAGATGTCGGCTTTAGTTTCAGAATGACACGTTTGCCCCTTCCGGGACCAGTGATACTCTTCAGCTTTAAGAGTCTGTCTCTGCAACCATTAGGTCTATTTGAATCATTCTAATAAGAAATACTACAGCTATAGTTGGATGAGGTGTTTTTTTGTATTTTTTTCTGTTCTTTGGGTTCTTTCTGGCTGATTCTTTGATGGATCTGTCTGGAATCTGTGGACTGTCTGCTTTCGTTTCGTTTCGTTCCTCTGACTGCTTCACAATATTTGTTCTGAAGTATGAAAGTTGGGGGATGCACAGGTTTATCGGGAGTATTTCAGACAACCCCCCCCCCATCCTCCCCCACCTTCTACAAGAGCCGCGTTTGTCCTGCAGTTGTTGTTGAGGTCTGCGTGGTGGACGTTCTGCAGGCAGTAATCCCTCAGCTCCGGAGTGTTACTCAAACACTGGACGATGGAGTTCATGAAACACTGCAGAGAGACGACGAGAGTTTATTTGAATGAATCCACCAAGGAGAAATGAAGAGATGGAGGTTGACGTCACTCACTGTGTTCCCCAGGTTCCTCAACCCCACCAGGCCCTGGGGACTCTGCTTCTGGGTAAAGACAAACACAACACTGGGTTCAGTCAAGTGTCATAGATGGAAAATATCCAAGAAACATCTTCTGTTCGTATCACTGCACCTTTGCACCCAACAGCCGGTGGCATTTTGGTCCGAGTGATGTAACGTGGTAAAAGAGTAACGCGACGACTGGGAGCCCGTCGGTTACGGATCAACACTTGTGCTGACGGTGCACCTTCTGTTTATGATTCACAGTCATTCTTTGTTGCACTTGTCTTTTCTCATATTATTTCGTCCAACAGAGCCTCTGTGACTATATTAGGAGGAGAAATGTAAATAATAATACAAATGTAAATAAGTAGCAGTAATGTAAATACAAGTCAGATAAAATGAAGTTCTTTCACTAAAGCTTCTTTCTTATAATTCTGGCTTTTTTTCCCACAACTCAAATATATTTCTACATTTTCATCTCACACCATCGTTTTATTTTCGTGGCCCTAATCACCTTCCGTACAATGTACTACACTTTGCTAAAATGTTTGGGGTTTTTTTATCGTTTCCCTTCTTTCCTGCAGTATTGCAGTGGGACCATATGGTTGGCGTCAGAACACTGAGCAGCAGGACTCGACATACTCCGCAGGCGACCTGTGGTTTCAAAGATGTCCAAAAACTGCGATGCATTCGGGTGACTTTAAAAAAAAAAATCAGCTTCTTGGCATGACTTGAAGGAGAACGGCAGAGAACATAACGTCCTAAAGCAGCCATGCATGCCAGGGGACAGATACAGCGGCGCTCCCTTTCAATGAATACAAACAAATCTGAGCCATGTGACAGCAGAGAGTACGGAGGCTCCGGTGGACTGAAGCTCCAGTCATCCAGAGCTCTCAAACCTGCACTGAAACGTTTTTAAGAAACGTTATTATTTATTATGATTATTATATCTGTTGTTATTGTTATTATTAACATATGTATTAGACGTGTTTTTAAAGGAGGAATCGATTTGAGTGCATCAAGTGGACCAGATATATAAGAACAAACAGGGGCCCGTCGGCCCCTGAGCACACGTGTGTGGTTGTTGCGTACGCGCTGAGGGACTCGAGGCGTCGGCTGTGACCTCAGCCCGTCCTTCCAAACCCACAGCAACATGTGCATCTCTGCGTGTTAACACAACTTCCTGTGCAGGTGATAAGAGCACGCACGCACGCACGCACGCACACACACACACACACACCTTATCAGCAGCACTCCTTCCTGTTATACAACCGCTGTGTCACATTTAAACTGTTACTTTGATGGAGGCAGGTTCTTCCCTCCCTCTGCACCACTGAGGGTCTGATAAGAGCCTGGAGGTCAGAGGTCATGCAAAGATCTGTACACAGAGGTGTTAAATATGAAAGTAATTAAAGTGTTTATATCTGTTTTTTATACTTATTTTCTATAATTATATAGTTTATATATTATCTGTTCATGTTTTTATTTGCGTATTAGTTATTTTATTTTTATTCCTTGTTAACTGGCACCTTCCACCATGACAGATTCACACCTGGCAATAAAACTAATTAAAAGTAGAAAATAGGGCCATAAAAATGGCTTGAAGGTTTTTGCACTAAAAAGCACCTGGGATGGTTTCAGAGTGACAGAGGAGGAGGAAGAGGAGGAAGAGGAGGAGGAGGAGGAGGAGGATGCTCCACTCACCTTCGCTTGGTTGATGATCAGACCCATGAACGTGGACACGAGCGCCGACCGGGACAACGACTGACTCTTCGGCCGCAGCTCCGGTTTGTCCGCGGGGAAAACGAGAGCCTTGTCCGGGACGGTGACGGTATAGGAGTGACGCAGAGACGGCATGATGGAGCAGAAGTCCCACACAATAAATAATAATAATAATAATAATAATAAAGGATCAGAGGTGAAGTGTCCAGCACTGAGATCCTGTGAGAAGTGACGCGAACGTGTCGAGTGTCGAAGTTTTACTACGCGCAGTGAACGCCTCCTCCCGCCCAGACAAGACCAATGCTGCCTTCAGGGACCCTAGGAAACTTAGACTAACCAGAAAGAATATGAAAACAAAGATTAAATTGCTTGAAACTATTTAATGAGATGAAAAAAAGAGCATTAAATCATTTAATGTATGCATTGATCATGTTAATAGTTAGTGCAGTTATGACAGACAAATCTAGAGGTTTAAAATGGATTGTAAGTTTAACATGAACTTTTATATATACTTTATATATATTACACTTATGCTTACTTACTTAGAATACTATTATATTGACAGACTCCAGTGATCTATTGTCAAGGGCATACTTGTTTTCTTTTCAGCAATCATATCTTTACTGATAATGAGGAAGATTCATATAACATTCTTGAAATAAATGATCAAATTTAGCAGAAATAAATGTATCTCTGAAAAACAAAGGCATTCACAGAATATCAAATATCTCATCAGCTTCCCAAACCTCTTTTTAACTTGAACTGAAACGATTCAGACTTTTTATGTGACACAGAAAGAAACCCAGGAGTTGATAAGAAGCGCGATAACGTCTCGTAAGCCTTCAACCTTTAGCAGGTATTGTCATCGTTTGTACAATAGAGAAGCTGAAAATCACTGAGCAAAGCGTAAAGTTACACAACACAGATGGTACCTCCGCAGCGATGTGTTCAGGGAGCAGTCTGAATCACACTCAAGCTGTTAGCATTGTTATCTTTCCTTGAAAATGCTTGTTGATTGTTGACTGCTGCTGACGTTTGGCTTCGTCAGCATCAGCAGCAGTGGAACTAAGGATTTTAAATTAATTATTTACTTCTGAAAAAGACTGTTGGGGCAGCAAAATACCAGAGAGTTACCAGTGTAGCAACACCAGCAATGTTAGCATTCGCATGAACAGAGAAACCCTGTTGAAGTGCTGTAAACTTCTTATATACAGATACAACAATAGCTCAGACAGACAGTTGCGACAACTGATTGACTGATGAAAGTATATTTGGTGGAAATGTGATTAGTTCTGCAGATATTTCATCATAAAACACAAACACACACACACACACACACACACAAAGTACAAACATTGCATTACGGGGAACAATCCATAACAAAATTCAAGGCGATCTAATAAATAGTTGTGGATGAACAGAGCTCATAGCGGGCCACTGTTGAGTCACAGAAAGCCGTGTGGTGTTTGTTCTTTTCCCTAAATAACTGCATTATTTACAAATACAAACCAACACCCTCCATTTAAAGCCGGGCCGATCCCTTGAGCTGAACGCGCCACAGGCTGGGAGAGGCCAAACGCCCTCGTCCAAACGTACGTCTCAGAGGTAACACCTCATTTTTGAGCTATGAATTCTTTTCATACGTAAACTTTGCACTGAGTCACCCAATTTGCGGCTTTTTCAAAGAGCCGTGACGCATTCGGCCAAATAGCTGCTCCATGATTAAATAACGTTTGAAAATTGGGGCAGGTCAGTTAGGTTAAACATTTCTGACATACGTGCAGTAGATTTACTGGACAATAAAACCAATCACACCTAAGCCGAGGTCCATGTTAAAGGATTTAACGTACAAACTGCACAAGGTCTTGGGTGGAGACAACGACATGCTAAAGTAGATATGCAGTATGAATTCTTAAAACACAACACTGTATGAAACGGCATAAGATTGTAATGGAAATGTCTGATTCTAAAAAAAGGTAAAATCACAAAAACATTGTTAATAAAGTGTTAAAGATGTCAAAAAAGCACAAATTACACACACACCTACAATATTATGTAACCATAGATACATAACAGGGACCAGGAAGGTCAGAGGAAGTGGCAGCGGCTGTTTTCAATGCAAAGTGTCTTTGATTTCAAGTGTTTTCAACACTAGAGCGTTTACTCTGACCTTAAGTCACCTATGTGACCTGGATAAGTGTGTTCTGTTTCGTTTTCACACACTTCATGAACAGAGTTGTGTGATTTGGTCCTGTCAGCGTGACACAAAGAGTCTGGACTGTCAGACATACTCCAGCATTTAGTGAGTCCTCTACTCCGGTCAAGGACAAATGCTGACTGTTCCCGTTTGGACCAGGTGAGCAGTCAGTCCGAACCTGAGCTATCGACAGCTGTCTGCAGCCATTTGTACCAATTAACCGTAAAGCAAACGGAATGATGCCTGCAGACCTGCGGCACACTTTGACCATTAACAGTTGCCAATAAAGATTCATTTGAACGTCATTTTTTGCAGCTATGCTAACGGGCTGTAAAATGAAGAAGGAGGTTTTCTTTCCAATGTAATCTTATCTCACATGTTATTTAACATTTATGGTTTCCCTTTCAAGGAAAACACGCCTGTAAAGGGGCTCATTATTTGTTCCTGATGTTTATAGTCATTTTTTTTCCAAAACAAATATAGCTTACATTTGTCCATTTGAATCATAAAACCTTTTAAAGTGTGTGTGTAACTAATGAAGCTGTAGACTTCAGGAGGACAGCTGACATACATACAAACCAAAGACAAAGCACACTCTCCTTTGGTGCCTTATTGCTCAGAAAGTAATTGAAGACAATATATCATGGTGGCCTGATTGAAGTAAAGTATGTAAGTCGAACTATGTTGCTAGGAGACAGCAACATATCAACTGATAAAACAATGAGCACAACAGCAACGAGGCAAAAGTTTGCCTCATAAAATGTACTGGTCTATGTTATGTAACTATACGTTGTCTATGAGTACTCACAAAGTGACGCTGGGCGTGATGGCCGAGAATATCAGTGCATTAAAACAAACGTGACTCACTGACTGAGAACTTCTTCATTTATTAAAGGTAGGCTGGTGTTCCCCTCAGAGAGTTAAACAGATGTTGGTAAAACATTGAACAAAAATGATACTGGTTAGTTAAGGTCATCACAAAATCCACAAGAACTGCCAAGGACTGTACATTTGTACACAGAAGGAGAAAAGAAAGAAAGAAACTACAACTAAGCCCAAACTGAGACTGAGGTGTGGTGGCAGTCCTCATGGTGTGAAACACAAACTCTGACCAGAGGGACTAGTCACACCAGGAGGGTTAAAAAGAACATTTAATGGCACAAGCGACTGCATTATCTTCCAGTCTGACCACGATCTGTCACCACGACCGCCCAGCTACGACACCAAAACCACACTAATACTATTCACACAAAAACACGCCACTCGTTAACTCCAATTTGACATCTCCACCTGCCACATCCTGTTCTCTTCAAAGTGAGTTTTGTGAAAAAGGCCGACAGGTCAGGGGGTCAAACAGGAAGGAAAAGGATCAGCTGTCCTCTGGTTAAAACTAACCAGTCGATCTACTAACCAGCACTAGCTGCCGACCAACTAAAAGGTCCAGCGATATCTGAGGAAAAATGGCCATGATGCTTGTTTTAAAACATCCCAAGCCATTGTCAGCTGAATTTATACAATTGTTTTTTCTTTGGCGCCACCTGGTGGTGATAGGATAAAAGACACTGTGGCAAAAAGCAACTCACTAATCAGAACTCTTTAAGCACCATTTCAGGCCACTTATTGGCGTTTTGATGCAAATCATGAAGAAGTAAGATTTTGTGTTTTTGTGAGTCAACACTGATCTCGGTGCAACATCAGATCCTCTCTGTGTCTGTGGTTGCTCCTACTTCTCGAGACCACTAGTGGGCGCTAGGAGAGCAGAGAACGAATAGACAGGTACACGGAGATCCCAGCGCTGGCGGTCAGCAGAGGAACCACAGGCGTAAGCATACAGCCAGAGCTCACAGCTGGAGAGAGAAGAAATCGTGATATGAGAAGATGTGTCGCACCAACGCCACCCTACTGAAGTATAACGTGGCCCTATTTTATATTTGTCATAAAAGAATCCGCTGTGTGTTAAAGTTCTTACTTCGACAGCTTTTCCTGTCTCGTTGGAGCATTCCAGTCACACAGCTGCAGATGGGGCCTGTAGATTTACTGGTACAGATCTGCTCACAGCCGCCGTTTTGCTCCTCACACCAGTCGGTTTCTGAGGAGACATCATTAAAACCTCTGAATCTCACTGAATGTCTGTTACGTGTTCAATGAAATGTCTTCACAATATATCTCTCCACTTTCTGATCTATGTTTTTACGTGTCAGGCTGATGTTAACTACTAACACTGAAATGAGGAACAATCGGGAAAGGAGCGTTTATGTGCAAATGTTACTGTAAACATCACATCTCATGACAAATGAACAGATATTCAGGCGATTTAAACTGATCAAAATGGCTTGTTGAACTGGTGGATTTGTCACTATGTGAGCTGAACACCAGCTATGCCTTTATTTTTTGGACAAGAAGTGGTTCTGGAAGTGGTTCCATTTGGTTTACACCAGAGTTAGCTGCTAATATTAGCTGCTAACATTGGCTGCTAATGTTGCTTTTCTTCTGTCTGTCTGTCTGTCTGTCTGTCTGGGTTTTTGTCTTTCATTTAAATCATTTTCCACGTTTCACTACAACAACAAGAACAGACTAGCTGCCAAGATAAATGACGTCGCCTGAAGCAGCGTTCATGTGCAAATGTGGTTACTGTAAACATCACGTCCTGTGAAAAACTAAAACTCAGATCATCTGACAAAGGATTTAAACTTATCATAATGGCTTGTTGCTCAAGTTACTTTGAGAATATGTGAGTTAAACACCAGCCATGACTTGTTTTGGACAATAAATGAAAGTGGTTCCATTTTTCTACATCAGCGTTAGCTGCTAATATTAGCTGCTAACGTTGACTGCTAATGTTGCTTTTCCTTCAATTTACACTGCATGTGTTTTTGTTGTTGTTGTTGTTGTGTGTTTTAATTTAAATCGTTTCACTAGTCCAGAACAGCTGTTAACACACTGATTGACACAAAGCTTGACTGAAGGGGATAATAATTTAACCTAAATGATGTTGCTCTCACATGGAGGTCAGGAGAGACAGTGAGGGGGAATGACGACGTCCCCGTTTCTCACCTACACACTGACTTAACTTCATCTAACATTTTCAAGAATGTGTATTGTCAATTTATTTAGAGGTGCCAGCTACATTTGTTCCCTACAAAGACAAAACGACACCAGAACAACAGGCCTGGTACCTTTTCTCCGAATGGGGCCCACAGTCAGTATGTGCTCCTTAGGGTTCCTGTCCTCAGAGTACATTCTTCTCTTGTGTGGACAGTTCTGCATTTACAGGATACACACACATTCAGTACCGCAAAGAACAAGTTTCATCTCGACTTGTATTCAAGATTGAACATGCTCGCACCACTTTGCAGGCGTTGGTTTCTGCGTCACAAAGCGTCACGTCGCAGTGGAGGTGAACCTCATCGTAGTCGCCAATGAACTTGAAGACGGTGACGTGAAAGCGACAGGTGAGCGAAACGCCGTTCTCTGCCATGCCGATGGTGTTGTCCTTAATGTTTGGACACCTAGACAGGACAGAGCATGAAGGAACAGAAGCGGAACGCCCGGTATGTGGAATGCTTGAGCTTCAGCAATATTTTTGGAATTTTTGTTTTGAAGTTTTCTCTGTCTTTTCGTTTTACACATACAGACAGCTCAGTCGGATGGGGTCACATTGGATCTCTGGTATCTGGTGCCTACATATACTGTAAATGCCAATGCAACACTATTTCTGTCATATATTTAATCCGTTTTTTAATCCGTCTGGTGGGGATGTTTTTTCACATAACCTGAGAATATTTCAGGCTGCTGTGACCATTCCAGCCTTTATAAATGCAAAGTCACACTTTGATACTCCCATTATATGTGTTTGGTCACCCAATAAGCATGATCTTGGCGAGACAGGAATCTTCTATCTCCAGAGCCGTGAGTGTCATCCTACCCTCTCTCAATGATGACGTAGCGGAGTCGGTCATTGCTCTGGCGCGACGGTGTGGCCCAGCACATGTTTACGATGAGAATGAGTTGGTTTTCATCGGCACCTTCCACAAAGACGCCCACAAAGAGAATGTCCCGTGTGCTGAGCACCACCTCCCCTTCTCCGTACGGGTTGCGGTAGGAGGAGTTCTTATACAGAGCCATTTTGGTAATGAAATTACCCTCCTGGGTTGGCAGCGTGAGGTTAATAACACTGTAGGACATCGGAGAAAGAACATTAAATGGATCGCTGTTTTGTTTTTATTGACGTGAAGTGCCCTGTCTCACCTCAGCATGGGTCTGAGGATGGTCTCCAGCGAGATCTTCAGGTCCAGTTCGTAGGCGCAGGAAAACTCTACATTGATGGTTTTGTCTCTGGTGATGATGTTCCCTGTGTTGTTCACACTTTCTATCCACACAGTATTTTTATACATAATGTGTGTGCCATTGGACTGTTACAGAGATAAGGAAGGGAGTGATTAAAAACAGTAAATACTTTAGAATCTGATGATACAGGAAAGCTGTGACAAACTTCTTCTTTATAATTGATGTAAATTATAAAACATTCTAATGATGACGTGCCACATAATGTAACTCACTCCTGACTCATGTAAAGAAAAGTTACCTGTACGATGGAGCCACACTGTCCTTTGGTATTGTTGATGAGGAAGGAGATGAAGTCTTCTCCCTCAATGCCTGCACAGCGCTCGTCGTTGATTCGGACGTCTTCTCGCTCAAACCCCAGCTGGAAGAGTTTGCACTTGGAGATGGAAACCTGCATCTGAGCGTGTTTACAGGTCACCTCCGCTTGGATAATGTCGTCGTCACCTGTCAGTCATATGAAAGGTTTCCATATTCAGTTTCCACAAAACTGTGGAGCAGTTGCAGTAGTTGGATGTGTACATTTTAGTCAGTTGCACTGAAGCTGATATTCTCAGACCCGTCTGAAAAGATCGGGTTGAACAGTTTACTGTTTACCCAGACTGGTCCAGTTTGAGACTGACTCACTTCCAGCACTGGTGGGTAACTCCGGGCAGCCACACAAGTCGCCTCCATTCTCCAGCTCGCAGGTGAAGTTCGTGCAGATCTCTCCTGCACAGGGGTCGTAGATCCATTCTGCTAAAAACAGGTCCGCACACAATGTTAGCTGTCACACAACGGGCTCTATATACACTACCGTTCAAAAGTTTGGGGTCACTGAGAAATGTCCTCCTTTTTGAAAGAAATGACTGTTCGAAGCTGTGACCATCTGATTTTAATGGAATATCTCCCTACACCTACAGAGGCCTTTTCCACCAACCATCACTCCTGTGTGCTAATGCTACATTTTGTTGGCTAATCATGCTAAAAGGTGGATGGTGATTAGAATAGAATAGAATAGAAAACATTTGCGCAATTACGTTTGCACACATGAAAACTGTTGATTAGAGAAGCTACAAAACTGGAATTGTCTGGATGACCCCAAACTTTTGAACGGCAGTGTACATATATATCCCACACTCCGCAGTTGAGAAGTTTATTTGTAATGTTTTCACACATGTGATTAAGCGTGCTGAGTATGTGTGCCATGTAGGCGGGTGCTTCTCGGTGCCCTTACAGCAGTTCTCTTGGGTGATCCACTTGGTGGAGAGGGTGCCCAGCGAGCGGCAGGCCTCGGCATACGCTGCCAGGGAGCCACAGACCTGGGCGTTACGATGATTATAGCAGCCATCTAGGTAGCAGGACTGGTAGAAGGGCCAGGGATCCAGCAGGCCGTGGCAGGGCTGGAAGAATCCCTTCAGCTGCGTGAGTTTCTGGCAGGTGTCTTCGCCCTGCAGCGCCAGCACAGCGGTGTTGTCACAGGATTGCGCCAGAGCCACGTACTGGGTCTCATCACAGCTAAAAGAAAACCAACATCCCAATGTCCGACATATTTACCAAAGGAGGGAGAGCACTGCACCCAGTTGGATGCACCCAATAGACAAGTAGCAAACTCTTCCAGACACTACATGGGCGAAAGTTGTTCCACATGTCAGCTCCCTCCCCTCACCCACCTGTTCTGCATTCCGTTGGTCTTCCAGCTCTGGGCCAGCTCGAGGGCACTTACAGCCGACCTACTTTTGGAGGTGATGTAGTCATCGCTGGGGTCTCCGTTGAAGTTGCCGCACATGCCACATACTTTGTTCTGAAGCCGCGGGCCCATCATGATACTAAGGGTGTTATAGCGGTTGTATCGAACCTGGATGTCCTGGGGTGTGTCGATGACAATGAAACCTTCGGATGTTGACAGCCTCGTCATCAGGCCGGTTACAAACGGCACTGAGACTGTCGTGCCATTCACCTGCAAGGACACGCCATTTCCACGGTCAATATTTGCTGACGATGAGTAACAGATGATGGGCCGGGGCTTCTCCCACCTTGATGGTGCTGCCAGAGATGAGTATATTCTCCTCATTGATGTACAGGTAGACATGAGAGATGGTGGTGAGGTTGGGTGTGCTCCACTTGTCAAAGTTAGCAATAATTTGGAAGGACAGGTCAGGGAGCTTGTGACAGTTTGTGGACAAAACAAAGGAGCAGGAGGCTGGAAGACGCAATGATGCCCCATCGAAGGTCCTGAACACCCCACCACCAGATGCCACGCAATGCTGCAAGCGTCGCGCAAAGCAACCCCGCACTCCGTTGCGTAGGGTGCACTCTTCATCCGCCTTACAGCGCCTTGGGTCGCACTGGATTAGATTTCGCCCGATACATTGGCAGCGTTTGGTGCAGTCACTGCTCCAAAACAGCTGTTTGGGCTAAAACAAAGATATTGGTTTTGATTTTAGTTTGGCTTGAAAATATCTGTATCATCACAAAAAACGTTACATTAGTGTAGAGTTACAAAGCTGATCAATGGCAAAGCTTGAGTGCTTGATGACAGACTGACCTCGAAGTACTTGGCATCGGTATAGCAGCCACAGTTTTGAGGCAGGATGCAAGTCTTGCCATTGAGCACGTAGCCCTGGTCGCACTGGCAGCCCTCTACGCAGTCCTGGCTGCAGTCTCTCTGTCCACGGGCGGGGGCACACTGGGGCGGGCAGACCGACATGCAACTGGAGTAATGGCTGTTAGGTGGACAACTCTGGACTGGGAGCAGGCAGGTTGGCAAAGAAATCAACCACGGATCTTACTTTGGATCAATTTACCCTTAGCTAGTTGACACTGGCTAGGGGTACACAATATTTGTTGTTATATTAAAGATTGTTTGAAACCAACGTTCTATATGGGTACTGGTTTGGATCGTTTAACCCTTTACAGGGTACTTATTGAAATACTTTTAAAATTCCAAATTTTTCACAATTATAATTGTATTATTATAATAAATAGTATTAAAGTCAATTGCGTTTCCATATTTAGTTCTTTAGCAGTTTCAGGTAAAACATTTTCCAGGAACATCTGTTCATAAATGCATGTAATATATACTTAACATAAGTATAATAACAAGAATAAATAACTTCAATTTATAGCAAGAGAGAGAGATGGAAGTGATCAAATATGGCTTCTCTTCCTATAGTGGCTTAAGGTTACAAGTGAAATAGATGGAGACATTTATCCATTGACTGTCATGTATCAGCATTTACTTCCTAATGATAAAGGAACACCAAACAAAAACACATGCATTGACAATGTTATTGATAAGTACACCTGCAGGGACTTTCAAAATTATTTTAAGTGAAGTGAGCTCTTGAACTCACCACACGGCGATTCACTCCTCCAACCAGTAACAGGCACTCCTTGGGTCTGGCAGGTGCTAGCATAGATCTGCAGCCAGTTGCAAATTGTATCCTGGGCCCCCTGGTCCAAGCAGGTGTCCTGCAGGCAGCTTTGATAAAAGAACGCTGGCGCCACCTTGCTGTGGCATCGTGCAAACACACCTCCTCGATCCACAAGTAGACCACAGAGCCTCACGGCCTCAGGCTCCACAAACACGTAGAGTCCGTCACCAATGTGGAAACGCATGCCGATATTCAATTCACTGCCGCCGTCCTCAGTGCCAGTGTTCATGCTGGCGTCGGCCAACATGAGAGAGTCATCACTGAGCGTGTTTTTATCTCCTAAGCCACATCTCGGGCAGGAGTCTCCACAGCCCACCTGACAGAAGGTGTCCCTCTCAGCCCAGGACGAGCCCCAGTCAGTGGTACTGAGGGCGTGTGGGGATGAAGGCACACCCTGGCAGAGGCCGCAAGAGGTGTCGTAGAGGTCGCGAGGTAACGTCAACAGAAGGAGAGTGTTCCAGTCAAAGGCCACCTTCAGGCCAAAGTCTGTCTCCAGGATGAGCAGCATGCCCAAGGTAAAGATGTTGACCTTTCCAGGACCAAGTTTCAGAGGAAGAAACAAACGCTCCTTATCAACCTAAATGAAGAGAACTCTGTTATTCATATTTCATTCTAGGTTCTCCATCAGACAACATTTTGCAGAAGATCTCACAGAACATTTTTTATGCATTTGGCAGTCGGTCTTATCGAGAGAAGGTAACAGAGATTAAAACAGAATGGGAGAAAGGGGGTGTGCGGGTTGTGTGTGTCTGTTTTTCCTCAGATCTTTCAGTCTGTTTGTGAACCCAGTCCAAATGTCAGTCAGGGTCACGGTTTTGTCTGAGCCAAATACAGCCTGCTCAGATATGCCCACTGAAATTAGATCCCATTGAGCAAATCAAAGAGGAATTCTCTCTCTCTGCCTTGTTATTTTATCAGCTTGATTAGAAATAACCTCCTCATAAACACAGCTCTTGGTATATAAATATTCCTCTTTTAAAGGCATCACAACAGCTACTCTGTAGTGTCAAGACAATGTCATTTACTGTTGTAAATTCACTCACCGTGACTGTATTTTTGTAGCTTCGAGACACTTCGATTTCATACCCATAGACCTCCAGTACAAATCCCCTCACCCAAATTGCCTGGCCTGTGTCCCTGTCTTCATTATTCGCTGCTAATCTAAACTGGGGAAAAGTTTCAGTGAGGATTGCATGGTCACTGTTCCCTCCTTCACAGTTGGTGGTGGCCATACTAAGACTACAAGAGCTCTGTAACTCAAATGGAACGCCACTAAAAGGCAGAAAATGTCCATAACCAGCCGCCACACACAGGGCCTCAGTGCGCGGCTGGCAGAAATATAAGCCGTCATTCTCCTGGCAGTACTCCTCTGGGTGGCACGGCGCAAAGTGACAGTATATGCTATTGTCAGTGCCGTTGCAGTAGCAGCGCTCCTGGCACTCCCAGTCTGTCCAGAAAGTCTGGTTAGTGGCCAGCTGGCGTCCATGACTCATGCAGCCACAATCGCTGCGTGCCACACACAGGCCGTCGCGCAACGCAAAACCATCCTCACACTGACACCCCTCCTGGCACGGCAGGGGACACGGCTCCTCGGGTTCGTCCAAGTTGGAACAGGTCAGAGGGCAGGCGTTGGCGCACTCGTCAAAATGACTGTTCTCTGGACAAGGAAGAGCTTGAGACAGAAGAGAAAGCAGGCATTTAAAAAAATGGTAATAAATACATAAATAGACAAATAAATAAAACATCTAGGCTAAAAAGCTAAAAGCTAAAGATAAAAAAATAGGTATAATAACTCATTTTGCTTTTAAAGACGGCTTTTGTAATATCCAATCATGTTAAAAAAAGAAAAACCAAAATTGTCTCGTTCAGTTACAGCTATCTACTTACGGCAGTTGGTGGCACTCCTCCAAGAGGACAGGCCTATTTGAGCATCCTGACAGGCAGTGGCATAGGCCAGAAGCGATGAACACAGGGCCGAACGGTTGCCGTGTTTGACACACATGTTATACAAGCAGTTGCGAAAGAATGGCGATGGGTTGACCACAGCATGACACGCCAGAAAGGAACTATTGGCCGGGTCGTTGATGTTGCCACACATCCAAGGGCTCTGGTATATTCGCAGGTCTGTGCACATTCGGTAGAGATCATCACAATCACCATTACAGGTGAGGTCATCAGCAATGGATCGCCAGCCCTCTGTGAACTGTTCAGTAGACTCTGCGAGGCGTCCATTTGGAAGGCGAAGGTCATCAGTGGCATTGCTATTGAAGACACCACATAGCCCACAAGTGACATTGTAGTAGAGGGTGGAGAGGGAGATGTTCAGGAATCCCTGGCGTGTGTAGTGGACACGAAGTAGGCCGCGCGACTCCACCACCGTGGCATTACCTGGCGCTCTATAGATCATCATAGTCTCCAATGGATGTACGTATGGAAGTGCTACTGGTTCACCATTAACCTGGAACATAGAGGGGTGCAAATGCCAAACATTCAGCAGCTGACAAACTATGCTGTCACTTCAAGAGTAGTTACCTTCACTGTATCAAAATCTGTCCCTCCCATCTGAGCCTCCATGTTAGCCACTGTAACTACCACAGGTCTTTTCCAAGAAGGGCCTTTGTTCACCAGCCGTCTCCCTATCTTCACCTCAACCACTGAGCCATTAGCTGGCACAGCCGCGCACAGCTTCAGCAGGTAGTGGGAGCTGTCATCTGGGAACAGCAGGAAGGTGCCATCAAAGGAGGATGTCACAGAGTTCTGGGTGATTGAACATACTCCCTCCCTCTGGGGGTAGCAACCCAACAAACCCACCTCCGCCACACACACCTCACCCTCCTTACAAGACTCATTGAAGCAGGAGACCTCCCCTGCAGCCCCGCAGGTGCAACGGAGGGTACATTCACCTTCTTCACCGCTGGGGCCTGCCCAAAAAGTGACATTGAGAGGGTAGTAAAGGCCATTATGCTCACAGCCACAATCGTCACGTTGTACGCAATGGCTGCCACTGAGAACATAACCTTGGTCACACTGGCAGCCCTCAGTGCAAGCATGAGCACAATATAGTGGAGCAGTGAGGTCAGAGCAGGAGGCTGGGCAGGCGCTTGTGCATACTTGGTAATGGCTGAACTCTGGACATGATAAGGCTGGAAACAAACAAAAAGATGTAATCAGGTCATGGCCAATGCTAAAAGTCAAAATGCAAGATCAAACCGGGACTTACCACAAAAGGTGCGAGATCTCCAAGGTCGTATTGTGACACCTAACGCTTGACAGGCTAGGGCATATGCCTGGATAGCCTGGCAGAGTGTGGTGATGTTATCCCTATTGTAACACATGTCGTACACACAGCTGTACACAAAAGCTGTAGGATCCACCACAGCTCTACAGTCCCTGAAAGGCCCATCGGTTTTGTTGATTAGTCCACAGTAGTCTGAGCGAAAGTAAAACGCCTCTGTCAGAGGGTCACAGACACTGCAGTTCTGCACGCAGCCGTCTGTGCATCTCCAGTCCGTGTCCTCTGCTCGCCAACTGCCCCCTAACTCAACCACACTTTCTGCAAGGGAGCCATCGGGAAGAACAGGGTCATCGGCAGGGTCATCATTATAGTTCCCGCAAAGGCCACAAGTGTTGTTGAAATAGGAACTCGGGAGGGAGATGGATGCATAGTGTTGGCCATCATAGGTGACCAAGAGTCCAAAATCTGTTTCCAAGGCAACTGCAATGCCTGACTGGTAAACTCTGATTGCACCAAGTTGAAGTTGGACTGGTAAAGTCTTTGACAAGCCATCCACCTAGACAAAACAGTGGAGGGTGGTACAACATGTAATATCATTATCAGTGAATGCCAACATTGAGCGCTATCAAACAATTCATTCCATCAAATTTCATCCGTTACTTGGATGTTAGGGGAAATCCAAAAGCTTCCCTATCTATCCATCTGCCAAACTGCTCTTTCAATTTGATAAAAAACAAAACAAAACTGTAGATGCAGCCATATAACTGAAAAACAACCTCACCTGGACTGCGCCATAACTGCCTTTGGGTATCATGACTCGGTGGCCATACACCTCCACTGTAACATCTCTAAGCCAGGAAACTGAGGCGACGCCTCGATTCTCATTTTTGGCCTCCACGCTAAAGAAAGGAAGCCCCGCCACCTCCCAGCATGGCCGAGCCAGCAGGTAGGAGCAAGTTCCCTGAAAGTGATAGAGGAAGCCATCGAAGGTGTGGTAATGAGGGTCACCAAACACCACACAAGTGCTGGTGCGGGTGGGTTGGCAGTAAAAGGCCCCCTCCTGCTGCTCACAGGTCTCCAACTGTCCACATGGAGCCTCTTGGCACAACACCTCATTGTCAATGTCAAGACAACGGCATCGTTGTGAACAAAGGTCAGACAGCCAGAAGATCTCCCCTCGTCTGTAAAAGCGTCCTGAACAAAATGCAGAAAGAAAATATCTTTGTGTTCATCAATCTGCTGAGAAATCTGAGTTGGATAATTGTATTTATGTTTTGAACTTGCCATTGTAGCTGCATCCGTTGGCTGGATCTATCAGCTCAGTGTCTACACGGAAGACCCAGCGACCAGGGATATTTACATTGGTTGTCTGTTCAATGTTCACGACATCATTTGACCGTGACCCTGGCAGGTTGAAGAAGTGACCGATTTCTCCACCGTTAAAACCTGACTGGAAAGTTGAGGGTGTGAGATGTGAGGTTGGTCACAGAGTTTCATGCAACAAACATTCAAAGCAGTCATATTTGTTGGAGGAGGACCTTTTGGGGCATTGCAGCATTGAGTACCTGAGCAGTTGTTCCACCCAATCCTGTTAGAGGATCTCCACCGCTCGCTGTGCCTGTGCTCCAGGTGATTTCACCATAATTGAACACACTGAAGGACACCACGCCATCTGAGATTAGTACTGTTTGGAATGTGTTCACCTTTTAACCAAATGAGAGGAATGAAACAGTTTCAACAAGAGTATATCAGATATGACCAAAGAAAGTTGAAGATGTGACAGTCCGATTTGTACCACAAATACCAAAATATGCATAAATTGGGTTTGGGCTTTACCGGAGTCGTCTGGCTTCCTCCATAGAAGGTAACTTGGTGCCATGTTGCAATAAAGGTCCAGGTGGCAGTGAATGTGGGCATATTTTTAAAGTACTTCCGGACATCTTGTGTTGCCTTTTCTAGTATATCCGGTTCCGTGGTCTCTCTGTAGTATACATCTCCACGTATACCGTTGTGAACATCTGCCCAAAGAGGGGCAATGAACGATCTGCTGTCACTCAGGGGAAATGCCTCTGGCGTGAACTGGCTAACCTGAACGTTGAAGGAAATCACACCATTGTTGTTGACCTGAGAACAGAGAGAACAGAGCTGTGTTTTGGAATCATGAACACATGCCGCATATACGATCATTCATTGGTTATATTACTAGACTAGAATAACTCAAGGCTTACATAAATGGAACGATAGGGGACATTGAAGAATATAAAGGGGATGAGCAACGTGATTTCAGGAGAACTTCCATCATCCATCTTGGGGGTCTCCAGATCCCGATGGGCAGGCCCATATGGATAGAGGATATCCTGAGTACTAACTAAAAGAGGAATAATGTGTTAGAACCCGCTGACAGTTATTTGGAGAAGTGTTCCAATTAACATGTTCTGTTCAAGCAACACATCCAAGTGGGTTCAGGGTGGCTTTTTTAAAATGGCGGATGGTGTTTGGGCCCACGTGGCCGAACCCCTACAGAGACGAGACATCTCAGTCTCAGACCTGATTCTCAAACCCTCTGGCATGTGGGTCTTCCATGGAAACTGAGGACAAAATAGGCAGGGTCCGAGCTGGGGATCTCAAATGGGCCCCACCTGAATATGTTGGCTTGGTGTCGTGTTGTTTAGGGGTCATACCTCTGGTGTGGGCAAAGATACTGACGACACAGAGCACAACGACTGGACAGCGTGGCCTGACCATCCTAAGAAAAGAAGAGGAAGAAAAAAACAACAACAGTGAAAGAACAAGGAGACAGGTCATATTGTTTCGCGGATGTCACTTTATCTGTCTTACATTTTGCTTCAACTTAATGGAAATGGAGGAAGACTTGAGTCATAGGACAGCTTCTCATAAATGAGGCTGTGAGACAAAAGTAGAGAGGAGGGGAACCATTAAACCAATGTCACGTTACTTCTTTAAGATCAGGCTCCCAGATCTCCCCCGAGGAGCCTTGAAAAGACTCTATTATGCATGCCAGAACAATGTGTCAGGATCACATTTTCCGGATGGTCCCATGTGAGCAGGAAGCAGTGGACTACGTGCCTCAGTTCTCTGCACCAGACCATGCTAGCCCGCTCCGCTTCAGTGTTTGAGGCCACAAGGATGCTTAAGACCTCATTACCACTTCTGTTTGGGAGACATCCATGCCTTGTTGGCGAAAGGGAGAGCGGCGTTAACACCAGGGCACTAATGGCTTTAAGTGACTATGTTTGAATTGCCAAGGTCACGGCAATGAGCCCTCTGGGACTGTTCAGTCAGTGCCGGGCTTGGCAAGTGTCCCGTTGGCAAAGTAGAGCATACAACCAAGTTGACAGATCACATCCTCACATTTAAAGCATTTCAACATAGTATTAATGAGGCAGAATGTCTGAACAATGAGTGTATATCTTACGTTCATGTCTGTGATTGTGTCATTGTGGACTTATGTGACAAGAATTAGCATGAAGCCCAGTGTTTTTGCCATGATGCCATGACGTTACAGGTTCCCCTGTGACAAAACATATTTCTAATCAATGGTTTTTCAAATGCTAAAAGTCACGCTTTTGCACTTGGTGTGCACATACACAATGACAATAAGACTGAACTCTAATCAACGAAGCTCAGCTGAGCTGTTGATGTCAGTTGTCAGCCTCAGACATTAAACTGATCAATGTGGGGTTGAGGCCACGTCCATACCACACCCCAACTTGCTCAAGCAGTCGTGAGAGATTTTAGAACCCATGTTGTGGGTTGTAGGAGAAATCTTTATTGTCCTGATGATACATGAGTGTGAAACTCTTGACACGAGTGTGGTCACTTCTCAGGTCTGTGATTTTATTCTTGAGTGAGTAACAGTCACCTCCACGATGTTCAGGAGTTTCATCAGCCTCTAATCAAACACGACGAACAAATTACCAGAGTCGCTTTTCTGACATCCCCACAATCTGATCTTCGTCAAATCTCAATTAAAATGAAGCCCCTGACCTTTAGTAGATGAACAGGACATGTATATACTTACACATTTACATACAATTTGACAAATTGTTAACTTTTTGGGCTAGGAGACAGCATCAGTTCTTTCAAATTAAAAGTCAAGTCCAAACAAAGTTGCGTATCTAAAATCTCTAAAAAGTACACATTTGAAAATAGTTATCATCATGATAATGTTATGAAAAGCAGTATTATTTAGTGACGTCCACAAAAATCGGGCCTCAGTGAGAAATGCTGGCATTGCTGACCACACCCATAGAAATGAAATAGTTCAGTGTAAATAAAATGTTTCTCTCACCTGTTTTCAAAAGGTGAACATCTATACCTCACTAGTCCAACCTGGCAACCTCCACACGGCAGAGTCCCATCCAGCAGAGGACCATCCAGCAGGTGATGAGGGCGTGAAACAAAGCGGTGGACAAATTGTTGCTCAACTGATGTAGAGAAGCCTGAAATCCAGAAAGAAGTGTACCAAAATCCCTCAGTTCAAAAAGCCCCCTGCTGAGTTTCACCCAAAGGAAGCAGGTGCAAACATTACCAGGGTGGTGTTCAACTTAATCTGGGATCAGTGTTTGGGGACGTGATGAGGTGGGGAGGAGAGGGAAGTCCAGGGGAGGGACAGCATAGGAATTTGAGGAGGAGAGGGAGCAGAAACAATATATAAGATTGGTTGAATCATTGAGAGAAGTGGAAAATCCAAACAGAACAACTCTTTTTTCGATTTGAGAGGAAAGGAATGTGCAAAGTGTAGAAAGAGAGAAGAAAGGATCTGTCATGAACAGCTGCAAGGTGCCAGATGATTAAAAAATGTCTTTGGCGGAAACACTGCGGCTTTTATCTAGGTGGAACGATGACGTTTGAATACTGAGGTCTCATTGAAAGTTTCACCCAGCACCTGTAGCATATTTTAAATATTTGTCCATGATTTCCCTGAATATGGACTGGATGAGTATTTGTCTTTCTCTCTTCTTTTTAAATGATGTATTTGGAAAGTCGTTGGTACTCAGGTCAACGTCAGGCATTTTTGTAACATTCGGAATCCTTCTCCTTCTAGAATTACAGAATTAACATGAGCCACTTTGGGCTCTGTGTGGGCCCCTTTTTAATTAGGAAAAGCCTAATTTACAACGTTTCACAAGACACAAATTTCCATAGATGTGGCAGAGATAGCGGGGGGTGGGGTGGGGGGGGGTCTCAGGTGAATCCATACAGATTGGGTCTGGGAAGGAAAGGGCAGTCAGTTGGGTCTTTGTTGTGGGAGGACAGTGGACGTAATTGGAGAGGCGGAGAGCAAGATGTGTGAAAGGCTCCGGACTGAGGGCAGGTCCCAGGCTTCCATTAAGCAGCACGTTTATACTTTCCAAGTCCTGCTGTGTAAATGGACACATACTCTTAACCCAACTGTGAAAGAGATTGTTGCACAAAAAGGGACCAAAAAAAAAAAAAGCAACAGTTACAGATGACCTACTGGGTCAGGGAGGAATGGAAAAAAGAAAGATGAAGATGTGTCTGCTGATGCATCACACTTAAATGGTGAATGGACAGGTCGTCCGGGGGGGCTGAGGGCATTGATGTGACACTGTGTGGGAACACAGTCAGAGTATCAAACATCCCACGTTCTGGAGAGTCCATGAAGCTTGACCTTCACAAAGAAGGTCCTGGACTGGATACGTGGTCAGTTCTGTTGGGGAGTCACCTAATCTTTGGAGTGGGACACTCTAATTGAACCCTTGTGCCCGGTGGTTGGCTCTGCCCTGGCCTCCTCTCCTTCTTTCCCATTCACAAGGCCAGACCTCCTTCCAGTAACTCAAACCTTATTCCCCCTGATGACCCCTTCACCTCAGCACACAATAGTCCCTTTTCACCGCCTCTGCCCTTATTTCCACTTCATAATGCAATGGGGCAGATCAGGATACCGACTGCACTGCCAGGACCCGCTTATCAAACTGGATGCTATAAACACAAACATCCATTATCTAACATTACATTCACAATCCACGATTAACAAGCAACTCCACGCTGCACGTTAGCACTTGGCTGTTGACAAATTTAACACGTTCAGGTTTACAATGACCATTCATTGGCTTTTCTACAGACTCAGTGTCCATCAGTATCGATCTCCATGTGGGACTGGACATGTCAGAAAAATACCAAGAACTGTCATTAGCCCCCATCATGGAGTGGACAGTGGACAGCCTATAAGTGGAGGCTAGCATGCATCATGGTCGACACAGATGTGACCTTAAGTTACAGAGTCCACAAGCTCATTAATCAATAACATTTGGGTTTTTTTTTGCCGTTCTTTTTGGGGGAGGGTGCTTATTTTGAGGGTCTATGGAGACAACGCGCTTTAATGTAGTGTAATTTGCGATGCTAGTCTCCGTTAACAAACTTGAGAATGACAACTTTCTTCATTGTGCAATCATCATGTCTGTGCTTCAGTACTTTGGTCTTGAAGACAAAGAATTCTGTCGTTGCCGGTCGTACACGTGTTAAAACATCCACAAATGTTAAGGACGATAGCATTCCCATGCTGCTACAACAACAACGGCCCTTCACCTTTCTGATGACAGTTTCCTGGTTACTGGTTTGGTGAAGAAGTTGATCAGATTGATGCATTAGCATCTCTGTTCAGCTGCTCGCGAATAAAAATAAGAGAAAGAACACCTTTGTGTGCAGGGTCTCATGAATCCTGAGTTCCCCATCTCTGACAGGGGGTCCAGCTGGTGAGCTGAGGAGGAGGAGGGTGGATGGGGTCACAGATATCGCACACAGGATTAGAACCACCATGCTGCTGGAAGGAGGGGAAAAATGGAGGGAATGCCCGAGAAACACAACACCGTCTGACACCTATGGAATGGACTCTTTGGCGCTTGGCAAAAAAAGGGCCTGCCAGGAAGAGAATCCCGTCTTCTCCACGGCCGGGCATTCAGCCCGCGGCTCATGTGTGCATGGTACACTGTCTGGAACATGAGAGAATTCTCCACTGGACTGGCAATGGTCTACGACAAATGACATCTGTTCATTGACTCGAATGTGTTTAAGGTGAAACTGACCTGGTTGCTGTGGCAACGTCAGGTTGGGGATCTCTGCTTTGGTTTGGGCTGTATCTCTAAAACTGGACGAGTAAACACGTCTTACGGTGCATTGTGGAAAATCGATACCATCATGCACTATCATGCACAGAGGAAACAGGATTCTTCAAAGTCACCACTGAAAACTTGGGTACTGGATACCTGAAAAACACGGCTGTACTTTATGTTTTGAGCCAGAAAGCAAAATAACACACAAACAGTTTGGATCATTTCCATTTTGGGGATAAAAGATCACACATGTAATCATGTAATGTCATGTCTGGAGTGTAGTCATAACAAACGGGGCAGCAGACAGATGTGTTGAGGCTTATCTAACCCTGAGCCCCTAGTCCCTTAACCCTAGTCACCTAACACTAGCCCTAACCTCTAACCCTAGCCCCAAACCCCTTAACCCTAACTCTAACCCTCCACTGCTCCTGTTGCAAAAAGGACAGATGTGATCGAGCATGCAGCTTTGTGATAAAATGTCATAATTAGATTTATTTATTTTCAAATAGGTTGGAAGCACCATTACACAGTCCAGGTGTGGAAATGACTAATCTCAAGAAAGAAACCAGAATTCACCAGCGAAAAGACCAAAACTACAGACAGCAAACTAAATTCAACATAATAGTAAACAAGGCAAACTATTGTTGGCAGTTATCAGTGAAGAACATTATCGAGGATGAAGGTGTGTGAGGTGCATAGATGATATTTTAGAATGTCAAAAATGACAAATGCCCTTAAATGACACTGCTTCCCTGAAATGACACATCTTATACATAATCAGACATCAAAATAATTCCCAGGACATGCAAACCCACACCAGACGGCGGTCTCAAGATTCGCCATCTTCCCATTTACTCCCCATGTAAGCACTAGGTCAAAAAATAGTATAACGTGAGAGGTTCCCGACATAAGAAGTCTCACAGCGACAAAGTTCCACTTTGCTCTCTGTAGCATATGTGAATGTGAAGGGCACATTTTGGATTCAGCTGTAGCACACATTTCTCACAAAAAGATCAAAACAATCACATTGAAGAGTCTACAATGTGTTGGATATTGTATCCGTCCTCGACCCCAGTGGGACAGATTCTGGAAGACGGCTGCTTCCGACCTCTCCGAGGTGTCTGAGGTAAAGCCGTATTGTTTACACTCATTCTAAATGACGTGTTAAATTTGGACCTGGCTTGTTGGCACCCTCAACTAACCTCCGTCTGATATTGGGATATCGACATGTATTTGGCGCCGTCTAACCCTGGATTTACACCGGCTGCGTGTGCGTTGCGTCTCCGATCCGTCTCAGCTCCGTCAGTCCGGAGCGCCGCGTCGAAAATACGCAGAGGTTCTATTTCTGACGGATGCCGGAGCTGAGACGCATAAATCTGGCACAAAATCCATCGAACGGGGCAGGAAGTCCAACACAGAAACAAAATAAATATCCGGTTACTTTTCACAATAAAACGCTCGACGTTGACGCCAGATCGTATTTCACACTATTTCACCAGTACTTTCAACACAGTATATTTATTAAGAGTATTTATTTACTAACGAGCTACTTTCCCATGGTAAAAGCTCAAAACACCGAAAAAAAAGTCAAACACAAGTAAGTCCGACTCTCCTCTGTGTCTCCCACCCGGAGACACTTGTGTTTCTTCCTGGATTTATCACACATACACGAACTTTCGCGCGATTATACGTGTTTTCACCACACGAACTTGTCGGTCACGTGACTGACGGACCGGAGCCGCGACGCAGTAGAAACGCATCTGGTGTAAATGGACGGAGCGCGCTGACGGAGCAAAGACAGATCGAAGACGCAACGCAACACACACGCAGCCGGTGTAAATCCAGGGTGAGGTTCTAGCTCGTCCACCTTCATGGTTTGTAGCCGTCATCTCAGATTCTGTCTGCAGTGGTGCTGAAAACCCATTTGAACTCAACGCCAAGTAAACTGCACTTCATTGTTGTGTGTGTAGATATACAAAAAAGGTTTAAAACACCGGTGTTCAAGGAGAGGAAACCATGGAGGTGAACCATAGTTTTCACACTGCAAAAATTCCACTAGACAACAATTCCTACTAAGAAAATGTGTCTTATTTCTAAATCGAAATGTCTGATGTCTCGTCATAAAATGTCTTGACATGTAAAATAAGACATCACCTGAAAAAGTATCTTACTTTTGACAATTTTCACTCGTTTCAAGCAAATTTTCATTTAAAAAAGTACACAAATCTGCCTGGGACAAGTGTATTTTTTTTTAATTCAAGACATTTTTCACTTGTTTGAAGATCCTTTCACTTGAAATAAGCAGACAAATCTGCCAGTGGACCAAGATCTTTTGTGTATTGCTTAAAAAAAAAAAAAAAACACACTTGCTCCACCAGTAGATGTTTGTACTGTTTTTCAACGGAAATTTGCTTTAAACAAGTGAAGATTGTCTGAAAACAAGTTCCTTTTTCAGGTGTTGTGTCAAATTTTGAGTGTAAGGAGATTTTATGATGAGAAATTAGACATTTGGATTAGAAATAAGACAAACATTCTTAGTACGTGCTCAGTAAGAATCTGGAAAAGTTGAATTGCTGCAGTGCACCAACATCACCAACTCTTCCTCTTTGTCAGTGTATTAACCGAAATCCTCGTAAACTTTGTCGATGACCAACAACGTCCGTGCCAACTCTTCCCAGGCTGGAAGACGCCTGGGTGTCCGACCTAGAACAGCTTGCTGACTCATCAGTTCTGCGGGGAACGATTAAAGCATCACGTTGGATCCGACTCAACTCTTGCCGTGAATCCTGGTCAACGTTCTGAGCTCGGCTCCTCTGGGAGCTGCTCAGTTTGGGATTAGCTTGACAGCGAAGTAGTACGCACACTGCTGTCACTGCTGTCTCTGACTCAAGTGTCGGTTTGTTTCTTATTCAGACCGTCTAAAAGCGCCAGGCGTGTCTCGGTCGCTTCCTAGTTAGACGGTGCGCCGTGATCCCATTGGCCGAGTTGTCAGAAGATGGAAATGAAGAATTCCAATGTTTGATGGTTAGTGCTCATGACACATGGACTATGCGCCCTGCGTCCAGCGCTTTAAACCATCTAAATAGGTCATAGACGTGGTCTGCTTTGAGATCAGTCAGGTTTTAGACGTTCCTGCACAAAATAAAGTTCTACCGTGTTCCATCAGGGCAATTCCTGCTGCTCATACTGTGGCGTTGATGGGAAAGTCCACAACCTCTCGTCCTGTGAAACCCCACACGCTCAGAGTGTCAGGTTTGTGAGCACGGATGTAAACGGGAGATTGAGGTGAACGGGTGAGGGGGCAAGAGGCTGCTGGGTGAAGTCTAAATGCAGCGGAAGCGTTCATGACACGGCAGCCGGTGTGCGGTTACCGACGGGCCTACAATGTTTCACGGGGGGGAGCTGGAGACGGGGCCGCTCCATGTCTGGGCTGGACAGACAGAAGACCTTCGGTAACCTGAGCGCCAACGCTCCTTTCCTCCGTCCCAGACCCCGGCTCACCTCGTCCGTCTGACGGGCGACTGAGCAGCAGCAGCCATACGATCTACAGACGGCATGTGTTGGGTTTCAGCTCCGCCTCCTGCACCGATTTCAGAGATGGACCCAACAACGATCATTATTTACCACTGCATCTTTGAGGGCTATTCATCTATGAGGGGGGGTTGAAGGGATTTGCGCACAAAGTTTCAGTGATTTCACACTTGGGTTACGGTACAAAATGCACACAGGGCAGCAGTTGCTGTGGTAACGTCTTCCCAAGAATATTGATCTTATTTTGTGGTCAAAAGTACGTAAGGACGTCACCTGAAAAATTGTTTCTAGACAGTTTTCACTTGTTTCAAGCAAAGTGTCACTCAGAAAAAAAAAAGTATTAAAATCTGCCTTATTCCAAGCAAAAAAACCTTGTCCCACTGGCAGGTTTGTTTCAAGCATAAATTTGCTTTAAATAAATGAAAAATGTCTAAAAACAAGTCATTTTTGTTTTAAGTGGAAAGAGGCTTTGACTAGAAATGAGACAAATATTCTTTGTAAGATGTTGAGTTTCTGCAGTGCATCCATTTTGAAAATAAACGCTAATACATATTAGGGGTCGTTCAAAATAAGTTACAGGATAAGTAGATTTCCTTTTAAAGTTTCGGGTCAGATCTAAGAGCAAATATCTGATCAAACTCCTCTAATTATAAAGTGGTTTCAGTTTTTGGGGCCAACGTGCAATTTGACAGCCACCTTTTACATCACGCCTGGATTTGTACAATATTTTTCATAAATTAGATCTAAACTGGAGCCTTAGTTGAATCACCTAAATACTACACATACTCTGGGAGGGGGCCAAGGGGGGGCACCATATCTGCCTGTGCTCTACCTATGAGTGTTCCTGACGTCCACGGAACGTCTTTCGGACTCAAATGTTTGAGGAGCTACAGCGGTTTTTGTCCTTTGGCACGACTAGGATCTCGTCTCCGTCTCTGATGCTGTAGGAGTGGAGGGCCCGGAAGCCGCACCTCAGCTCCTCCGGCCCGAAGACGGAGCACATTTCCCTGTTGATGTAGAAGAGCCTGATCCCGTTGGTGGGCAGCTGCAGCAGGGCTTTGATCTGCTTCTTCAGGTCGACCACCGTCTGCTCCAGGTGGAGGCTGAGGGCTTCCAACCTGTCGCCGAAGCGAACGTTGACCAGGGTCGAGCGTGGACGCAGGTCCACCTCCGCCAGCGGCGCCAGCTCACCGTACTTGGACACGAGGCTGTGGTACCTGGGAGGAAGCAGACGGACGTCAGACCACCGGGAAATTCAAGATTTGTGTAAAATAAGCAAAAGAGTAAGAATATGAATCATCATCAAATGTATTAAAAAAAAATTTGCTCTAAAAAAATCAACAGTAATTTACAAAGAAAGTTGAACTCACTTTCAATAACAACACAGTGTCAACATCAAACTATACAAGAGGAGAAAATCAAAGATAAATTCACCACCAGAGCCAATGACGGTACGCTGTGATCTATGCTGCGGTTGTGTATTTATTTACATTGTTCATCTATGCTGCGTGCGTTGTGCTTTGGTTGAATTCCCACCTTCGTTTGGGGCTGCCGGAGTCTGCGTTCGGTGTGTCGTTTTGAAATTGACCGGATTCTCTGTGGCCTGTTTTTGTGACTTCCAGCCTGAGCGATCTGCTCTACGGATATGAAATTCAACCCTTCAAAAAATTAGAACAACAAAACAACTACTTTCTCCTTTTCTGTCCCTGGGCACTGGTTTCAGTCTTTTGGACATTGTGACTTTTTTGTTCTCTTCCCCGTTTTTGGCGCCCTCCATGGGCCCAGAGCCGGCACCTCCACCCGGTTCCAGCAAGACTGAACTCTTTTGAGTTTCCATTGGCGATAGAAACTGGTCATTGTTTTGGTTCCTCCTCTGTCGAGGTTCCAAGTGAGTTGATTTGGTACAAAACGTGATGAGTACCGTCGTCTGATCGGTCACTAAGGACAGAGATCTGCCCTCTGATTGGTCACTAAGGACAGAGATCTGCCCTCTGATTGGTCACTAAGGACAGAGATCTGCCCTCTGATCGGTCACTAAGGACAGAGATCTGCCCTCTGATCGATCACTAAGGACAGAGATCCGTCGTCTGATTGGTCACTGCAGACAACAGAAATCCAGTTCTGTATTTCGCCATGGACGCCATCAGTTTGGTTTGAAATGTGCTGGGTACAGAGACACCCTAAAGCCCTGATGACAAAAGTCACCAGCACATAAACTTGATTTTATGATGTTTTGTGTTTGCATTTAATAATAATCAGGCTATTTTCTATTGGTATTTTCAGGGGTTACATGTTTTTCATGTTTAACTTCATACTTTTTCAATGAATAAATACATTGAATTAATGTGTGAAAGGACAATAAACATTAACTGTTCTAACTGGGACATGTGTGTGTGTGACTACATCCCTTGGGAAAACAAACCTCATCAGTTGCTGACGGTTCTACTGTGTCAAAGGAGGGAATGTGTTTCTTTTAATGCCAGGGAGATTCCGCGTTCACCCTGTGGTCGTTTATCAGACGCAGGGATCAAACGGCGATATGAGAAACCTGAACGTTGTAGATGTTTCACCTCTCTGCTGGAAGGAAGAACTGATACAGGGAAGTCTCCGACGAAGGTGAGTCAACGTGGATGTCTGCTCCTCTCACCCTCAAGTCTTTGTCCAACACAATCTAACAATGTACCACCATCTCTTCAAGTGTCCTCTCCACTGGTAATATTCAAGTCAGTTGAAAAAGTATCGAATTAATCAACTTTAATAAGGATTTTTCTTATCCCCCCCTGGGGCCTCCATGTAATTTTGCATTGATTTTTCTAATTTTGCTTGCTACCCGTTTTGTTGTGTCATTTTCATAAGTGTGTCAACTAAAACGGTCTGCGTGGCTGTTCTGTGTGGAGAGACACTGAGTCCTCCGCAGCTCGCCTGCCGTGAGAAAGCCCCCGGCCACCTCCGGGGAGTGCATATTCCAGATAAGGAACCCAGGAACGATTCAATAAAGTCCAGCCGAAAGGGCTTGTGCTTTCACAAGGTACAGTGACAGCTGGGCCAGTCAAAGCTATTTTGCTCCCTTGCCCAGATCACCCCCACCCCCACCCCCCCACAAAGCCCATTCTCTGGCCCGGGGAGTTTCTGGCCAAGCCCTGCTGTCCGCTGTGGGAGTTCTCCTCTATGCTCTCCCTGGACAAAGTGCCTTTCTGAGGTTGTGGGTGCTTATCGGGGTATAATGGGGCACAGAATGCGGGAGCTGCTGCTAATGTGACAACAAACCGGCGTCGCCTTTGTTTTTTGCCAACATTCTTCAATAATGGAGCGGAACTAGAGTTACTGCCTCGCGGTCGACTCTGTCAACCAGGCAAGGGCCGTCCATGTGTGAAGGACTTGATGAGAACCAAAGACCGAAAACGGCGTTTGCAGACCGATATGGTAAAACCTTGGATATGAGATCCAGTGGGTTTTTTCTTGGATCCCATTGGCTCTGTGGCTTACTTCCAATTTTCACCAGTGATCCGCAAAGGAATTTCCGGTCAACACCAAAAAAACAGACCAAATATGATAAATATGATGAGAGGAATGACGTTAAGATCCAAAAAACGGTGGCTGGATCTAATAAGCGTGTACCGAGCTGATTCCACAACGTGCCTGGACATTGATTTTGCAAAATGTTGGTAGTTCTGGTTTTTCCCTGCTGTCACTGAGGTGAATTCAACTCTATCCATCCAATTTGTGGTCTGATCTCGGGGAGGGGGGTGGGGGGGGGGGGGGCATG
>CAAKHB010002042.1:245417-266554 GCA_901007665.1 Aeoliscus strigatus | reverse complement strand
GGGGGGGGGGGGGGGGGGGGGGGGCGACTCCGGAGCCGAGGCCTGGTTTGTGTGTGGGGGGGGGTGTTCGCGTGAGGACGACAGGACATTATCAGCTGAAGGGTTCGTTGTCAGCAGAAACTGCACTGAGTAAAAGCCCAGGCGCGCTATGCACGAATATTATCCATGAATGTAGGAAAAGAAGTGGTGAGAGGTGTCAGGTCGAGCAGCGGGGGCGAACTTTACCTTCAGACGGGGTCAACGGCCGTCGGCGACAGCTCTCACACCCCCGACACATTTATCCGCTGAGCATTTCTTCACGGAGCCAGCTGCACACACCGTCCCCGACCGGAAGCAGCTCGCTGCTCGCTACAATGTTTGTTTTTGTTATTCTTCAGGTTTGAGATTAGGTGCCGCCCACATCACTCACAGCCGGAAGTGACGTGGTTTAAATATCTCATGGAGGCGGTGTTGGATTCAAAAACACAAACAAACCAATACGTCCACAGGAAACACGGCCGAGGCGTTTTCCTTTGCCTTTAAAAGTCATAGAAAACCCATGAATCTCATCTCTGCAAATGTGAATGTAGATAAACTACATACTAAAGCTCTAACATGTTCCAATTCAGCTGATCACATTTAATATCACACCACAGTGTTGTTGTATTACAAAAACTTCAAAGCTGATTGAATAAAATCATTTTCATTAATAGTCAGTTGTTATTAATGTGTCAGGTAAACATTTCGAAGCTCGTGGCTATGCTAGCCCATTCTGGCTAATGCATCGAATATCCAAAATGCTTATTGGAGATGAAGGGGAAAAGGTAATAGTTGATAAAACTTCACTATAAATACTACAGGTACGATGTAAAAGTTGATGAAAATGATCATTTTTTTGGAACTGGACATGATGTGTAAAAGTTTGTGGCTGTTTGTTGCCACCAGATGGCAGTGTTACACATCCATTGTACAGCCAATGTGGCTCAGCTGGTTCATTGACTTATGTGGTAATACACTGACATATGCAGTAAAGGTTACGATTGTTATTTTACTATTGTACCTGGTGAACGTTGAGCTTGATTTAGTTTCTTGTGACATAAAAAAGTTTCAGTGTACACATTTTATTCACGTTTCTCTGTGAAACACATCCATATTTCCACAACAAACATTTCAGAAAACAATTAACTTTGTTTGACAGAACTAAATTGAAGTTCCAGTTTATTCAATATTCATATTCAATTCAGTGCTTATGTTTTCTTGTACATTGTTGAGGTTTGACCCTCAGGGCCCCCGTAGAACACAATTGCAACTAGACACATATGGTCCGCCGATCACACTCTGACACACTGCTGGGAGAATTCATGTCCTGACACTTCAATGGTATTTTGACTTACGTATGAGCATCTATTCTCCTGAGACACCTATACATGGGAAACAGTATTAATGGGATTAAATGTCCATTTGTCTTTTCATCACTGCCAGTTCACATAAGAAGGGAATGAGGTTTCCGGGTCCGTCTGAGTTCCATACAGGTCGACACATCTTAATCCAGTTAAATCTTATCAATGGGAGTCTCAAAACAATTAAAGGAAATGATGTCACCAGTGTTGGCTTGTATCTGTTTGCTACTGATGTCAGGGTTTGGATTAATTTCAGAAAGGATGCTGCCTAGATTACTAAAAGTGGATCAGAAGCATTATTGTTTTTTGAGTTAGGATGAGGTTCCAGAACAAGAAGAATGAGGAAAATGGGGAAGGGAAGAAACGGGCGTGGCCAACCCTTCTTCTAATCCAGAATTATCCAGTGACTCATCTGAGACTTGGCCAGAGCTACAATAATCCACTGGCACTTCACTGACTGTGGGACAGAACAGAAATAATCCCCCCAAAAAAAAAAAAAAAAAAAAGGTCTGACCATTTTATCTCCATTTTATTTTTATTGACTGGATTGACAGTGGAAAACAGCAGCGACACATGGCTCTTCTGAGGTCCGGCTGGCTGTGGAGACAGAGTGAGTCCATGCTTTTTCTTGGAACCGAACATAGGGTTTGAGGCTCGTTAGGACCCGAGCAACGACTGATTGCGTTGTTACGTTATCGGCTTTTACAACAGATCAACAGTAACCGTAGTTTGTAGAAGAAACACAGATGATTTCTCTGTTGTGACTGTCGACTGGTGTGTGAGCGACAAGGGAAATTGGACCAAAATACACAAGAACTAAAAACTGATGACGTTTTTAAAAAGAAAAGCTCAGTGCGTTACGATTATTTCTTATTTTATTACTCAAGAAAACAATCTTTTCTTGCCTATGTATTTTAATTTTTCAATATTGACTCGGGCGTGTTCTAGAAAAACTTCATGTAAAACTCATCATTCAAAATACACAAAACGTCGAGTGGCCTATTTACACAATGAACAATTTCACCTGGGAGCACTTCCTCGACTCTAAAACCCGTCCTGTTATGAAACGAACCTCTAATCCCATTACTCGTCCCCGGCCATGTCTTAAACCCGTCACTTTCTGTCGGTGGAAACAACTCACGTCGTGGTGAACTGATGCAGGAGCAGATGAGTGATTAGACCACGTGAGGACAGGAACACACCGCTTCAAGGTGTCAGTCCAACGTCAGAGCACAGTCGGCGTAAGTAACATATTTCACGGTCAGAAGCGTCGATGGTGAAGAGGGACGAGCACCACAGTCAGGAGGAGTCATCCTCTGTGGACCATGAACGTCAAGTCCATAGCAGTCAGTCGGAACTGTCCCCCCCCCGTCAGAGCCGAAACAAAACAACCGAAGAAGAAACTAAAACTAAATGAAGTGATGTTATTCTTTTAATGTTGAGTAAAATAATGACCCCCCCCCATTGTTGACTGAATTAATGGGAGAAAATGAACAACACTTGAGCGCTGTGATGCATTTACTGACACACGTCTCGTGTCCAGCTTCAGTCCTGAAGCGCTGGAGGCTAAACTGGTGTGACCTTTGGGTCGATGGGAGTCTTTGCTTCTACAAGACCGACAGCCGGCGAGAGCTGGAGCACCGCGTCAGCCTCAAGACGGCATGTATCGATGTGCGGTCAGGCCTGGAATGTGGAGGTACAGCACACACACACGGTCCTCATTCATGGTGGATATATAAATACTGTATATTTCTGTATTTGTTTTATTTCATTTACCTTATTTACATGTGCACAGATGTTTTATTTCAAGTTATTATATTTCAAGTTTTTTTCTTTTTTATATTACTAATCTTTATACACTGAAAAATCCTTTTTAGTTTTTCTTTCTTGACTGACACTGTTGTAAAGAAGGAATTTCTGGGATAAATAAAATGCATCTGATTTAATTTCATTATTGTTTTCATTTGACCTTCCAGGAGGACAATATATAACAGTACACTTAACTGCATCTATGTGATACTTTCTATTCATTTTATCATGCCAAGTGTAGAAATGAACACCCACAGTGGGTGAAAAACTCCTTGAAATGTTTGATTTGATCACAGGCGTGACTCCACCAGAGAGCAATCCCAGGGAGAATCTCATCGTGGTCCAGCTCAGAGACAGCTCGACGATCAACCTGTGCGCCAACAGCGAGGATGAATCGATGTAGGTATCTTCCTTCCTTCGTGCACTCATCTGCTGCTGTCGATCGACTCCTCGGCCGTGTTCGTTTGTTTTTCCAGAGCGTGGAAACTCACGCTGCTGGAGACCAGGAGAAACCCGGTGAGTGGTCCTTGTTCTCTCTGGCTGAAACAACCTCCCAGTTTCCCCTCGGGTGCTCAGGGGTGTGTTTGGTTCCCGTAGGTGTTCACGTACGACCCGTATGACGACTCCTACCAGGCTGTGCCCCTCAACAGCTATCACACCATCTACATCACACCTGGAGCCGGACCAGGTACAGTCCTCTCCACCGAGAGGCGCTAGGTTGACTAAAGTTTGATCTGGATCCTGACTTAATTCTGGATCGTGTGATCATCATTAGCTATTCAACTAAAACTCAAGTACGTTTTCTGGGTCAAAGAATCGACTGACGTATATAAAAGAAGGTTAGGTATAGTAATAACTGGTGTAAATCAAAATACTAACAAATATTTGATGGAAATGAGCTGCTGTACTTCTATTTTAAATGATTTTAATCCAGTATTTCTGTTTCCAACGTTAAAAGTCCGGCAGTTTGATCCCTCCTTGGTCAGGGTTAGAGGGTTATACTACGTGTATAAGAACTTCCCGTACCAACGTCTGTCTGTCCTCTCAGGCACCCACCAGGTGGTTGTTCAGAGGGACCCATTTGACGGGGTGTTGGAGCATATGGCGCTGGGGATGCTGACGGGGCTGGCGGCGGGAGCAGCCATGCGCTCTTTCCTCTGGATGCCCTTGTTTTTCTGCTGAGACGACGTAACACGACTGACGTGGCACATCAGAGGTGTGGGGATGGCTGCCTCCCTGAACTCCTCATCTTTTCTGTCATCTCTCTTTTTGTTTCCTCCCTTTTTCCATTGCTCAGCCCCCCCCCCCCAAGATGTGTGCAATATGACATATTGAATGTAAAGAGCTGCTGGGTGCTTGTCACAAAACCGTTCAAAGTCAACTGTGTCTCAACAAACCTTTCCAACTCACATGGCAACATACAAATACCTGATTTAGATCACAGACGAAATTAATTGTTGACCCCCCCCCTCAAAAAAAAAAATCACCTAAAAAGGCTTCAACATTGGCTTACATTGCAAGAAATGGTAAATAAATGAAGTGACTCAGACCTGCCAGGTGGGCTTCAAAGATTATTTCCAGTTCCGTTTCATCACGTCGACCAGGTCGAGTTCCTCTCCAAACATCCACCACCTCCACCTGTCCACACCAATTTCCCCTTCATTTCCGCTTCACTTCCTGCTTCCGGGTGCTTGCCACCATAGCTCCGCCCCCTTGCCTTCTTAAAGTGCCAGTCTCCTTTCTGCTCTGTTCAGTCATTCCTCAAAGGAAAATATCTTTCTATGGTCCGAGTTACTTGATATTCCTGTAACCAGTGACAGTTCAGACACTTAGCACAAAGTCACGTTTTCATTGTTTGAACATTAGAATCAAACCACTGAGACGTTTTTTTACAATTGAACGGAATTATTTCATACAAACGTCTGTCAGAGAAGACATGACTCAGCAGACAGGGAACAAACAATGTGAAACGTGTGTTTCCCAGAACATGATTTATTTTTAAAGAGCTTTATAAGTCAGACGTACAATATTCATACAGTGAAAATTGAACAGTTATCTACATCAGGAACAAGACTCACAAATAAGTCCGAGGAGATTTGGGGCGTGTTTGATTGTCGAGATATTTAATTTGGTTCAAATTACTTTTGACATGTAAAAGTGAGGCTTAGTCATTTGAACATTCTGATCCACGGATTTGTGACTTTGCAAGTAATAAGATATTCATTCATTTATTTTGGTAGGGTGGGGGTGACCGGGAAGTCACAGACGATTTAAAGGGACGTTGTTTTTGACTCTGAATGCAACTTAAATGGGATTAAAAAGTGGTAAAGAGTGGTTCTGTTTCACACGTTGAGCATTAGCCAAATACTTTGCTAGGTGCTAGCTTGCTAACTACCATCGGTGTGGTGCTTTGTATGCCAAGCTGATCATCTACAGGAGCACGTGCCTCGTCGGCATGATTCCATAACTCCTCTTTGCTTGTGCAACTTGATTGGTGGCTGGTGTGTGTCGGGGGGGCGAGTGCAGAGAGAACGGCCTTCAGCTTTCCTTGTCGTAGCTTTCCAATGTTTTTCAGCCGGGTGTCGTGAGGACCGGCTACCGTTTCGTGAAGCTGGCACTGGATTCCCACTACCGACGTCCACAGACAGCGTCGCAGCTCAAATAGTCTTTTGTTGACGTCGACGCCCGTCACGCCGCACGAAAAACATTCAACGTTAATTGTTACAAACCTTTCGGCAGTTTAATTGGCACACAAATTATCCTCGAATGTTTCCAGTTGAGTGTCAGCGGGAACCTCGTCACTCCTCCTTACGTGTGACTCGGCCCCTGACGTGTCCGTTCACTTGTCCTTGTCCGCGTCCCAACTTCCCTTCTGTTTGAAGTTTCCGGATCAGATCACGAGGACCCTTCCCCGTGAGAGCAGACGGGTGCCGGTAGGAGCCGCCCAGGCGGTCCCACAGAGTGAAGTACTGGCCGTAGTTGTAGTCGAAGAAGAGGTGGTGGTCGGTGTGGTGAGCTGAGCCGTTGATGGCGCTCGTCATAATGTCGGGGACGCGGTAGTCGCCGTCGTGGATAGAAATGGTCCAGATGTTGACGAAGACGTACAGGGCCAAGTACAGCACCTTGTGCAGGGGGAAGAGGAAGGGGTAGATGTGGTACGGGAGTCCCTGCATGAAGCCGTCCACCGGGTGGAAGGCGTGGCTGGCGAACGGCGTGGGGATCTTCCAGACGTGGTGCGGTTTGTGAAACAGCTGGTGAGTCAGCAAAGAGGATTTTAAAATGAGGAACATGGTTTTAAAAAAAAAGGAAATTAGTCCAGAACCAGCTTTACATTTCAGCAATTAGACAGTACCACATATATAATTACTGCGCTTGTAGTATCTATTAACATCTGGCACAGGGACTACTGATGAAAACGAGCTAAACTAACCAACAGTTATATTCTGTTGACTGAGTCGCGTCGTGAAGACTGACGCGGTGAAACTCACCTTATAAATGAGCTTATGATGGAGGAAGCGGTGAATCCAGTAAATACACATGTCCGTGAAGAACAGGAAGGAGATCATGCTCAGGAAGATCCCAGTCCAACCTGCAACACACACACACGCACACGTCAAGAACTGTGCCCGCCAGATTTCAGGCTGCTGTCTGCGACGTACCCAGAGGAGATTCGTTGACGTTGTCGTACAGTTTGCTGTACCCTCGGACTTCAGCGAAAAACAAAGCCACGGTGGGAATGCTGATCCACGGCAGGGAGGTCATGGCGTATCTGATCTCCCTCCGAACTTGATTCTGGGAGGGGGAGGAGGTAAATGATGGGATGAAATACGCAGAAAGATGGGAGACGACAAAATAAACAGAAAAATCACAGGATGATGAGGTTTATGTATATTTCAGCACGATAAAATATGTTTCAGCACGATAAAATATATTTTCAGCACGATAAAATATGTTTCTATGGTGAAAATGGCACTACGGGGAGTAACACACACAAAAAGACGACCAACACACACACAAAAAGCAGAATTCAAACGCTGAATTCGATTTTCTGCACCACTGATGAAAGCTGAGTCAGCACCTCTAAGAAGTGCGGGTGTTTCATGAGACTGTGGTCAAAGATGAAGTAGTAGCTGGCGGCACCCAGGCCCAGATACAGAAAGGCCGCCCCGAGGTTGGTCAGCACCAGGAGGCTGATTATCTGCCGCAGGGCTCCGTCCTCAGGCCACGTGGAGGGGTAAACGTACGGGGTGAGGACGTAGTGGTCAGCGACATCCAGCACCAGATCCATGGTGGTATCTGCTCAGGGTCAACACAGAGGAAAAGGAAAAACGGAAACTGAAAACGTCACTTGAATCCTTTGGGACAAACCGCTGGTCAAACATTACCCTTCGACCTTTAATCTCTACATTTTCATTACATTTTCATTATCCATAAAATTCGGTAAAGGTCATCAAATAACACTGTTATAAAATAAAAAAATCTTGTTCCTCAGGTAAAGCAGAGAACAGCTCAGTAAATAAGTAAAACGAAAAAAGTCTAAATGTATAAATACTTGTTAAGTTATATTAGTAGGTTTGTTTGTTTCTAATCAATTTGATTGTTAATAACTATCTGACTGGACCCCATCACTCCAAAGCTCCAAATCCTGACATACATTTTATAATAACAGAGTAGCAGTGATTATAATCGAGCAACATGAAACATGAAATGACGTAGTGTACGTTGAATTTAGCACAAAAATAAGTGATAACTCTGCAAAAACACTTTTAGTTAGCGCAGCTGCCAGATATGAAGCACCACGACATAGAAAAGATGCACAATGTGCTTTTAGAAACAGACAACATAACAATAAACTGAAATTTAAAACACACACACACACACCACACACACACACCACACACACACACACACACACTACCTGCTTCAGGTCGCGTCCGGACTCCGGAACTGCAAGGAGGCGGACTAAACTAAAGGAGGCCGGCCAGCCAATCAGAGCTGACTTTTCTTCTACGTCACAGACCGTTCGTCCAATGAGCGCGCTGTTTCTCATCACGGCACGTTTGTTGTCATGTGTGATTGGCCAACGGAGAGATCTGCTCATGGCGCCAGAGGAACACCACGGCCGGCTGAAGGTTCCCAGGTTCCTGCCACAGCTGGAGCGGCTGCTGAGAGCCCCCCCCCCAACCCTCCCAGATGTTTACCCCAACACGGGACTCCCTTCGACGACACACGAATTATAAATGTTCTGTTTCGAGGTCAAACATATTCAACATGTCCGACATTTCGTCCACGGGACAAAACAAACGTCACGAGCTTCGCTTCCATTCGGCTTCGGTGAGCACGCGACAATGTGGATCTGGACATTTAAAACAGAAAGAAAAGAAGAGAACAAACAATCAGGAACAGGAAAAGTTTAGTCAAATGGATAGTGGATAGCACGAATTTCTTTTTTAATATCTGGATTTAGATACATAATGTGTATTTCCGGTAATAAGTATTTAAAAATAAAATATTTTATTTAAAAAAAAACATGTTATGGCAGTGCTACCCACGTAACCACTAGGTGTCACCATTGCTCCAGGCACTAGAGCAGATTCCTGTTCTGTGTTCATAAATCTGTGTGTTGGATTCATGTTGTGATGGGATCAGATATGTGAATAAAATAAAACTACAAGGCTTCACAATCAGCTCATAGATCAGGCTTCGAGAATATTAGCGAATACGATTATACCAATGAAGATTTGAGCCGTCCACCTTTCACCCCTTACTTTCTATTTTTCATTTTAAGAGGTTGATTTAATTTAGCTCCATTTACATGACAAACCACATTATGTCTCCAGCATTTATTTCCATACATTTGTGACATATTGGGCCATTTTAAATAAGGGCTGCAGGCTGTAATTACATTTTGTTAAAGAATGGCTCATTTTCTTCTGTCTTTACTGTTTCTGTCTGTTCCTTTTCTCTCAAGCAGGAGCCACTACCCATTTTCTTTCTGATCAATTTTCATTACAATGTTTACATAAATTCCAAGCGCCACCAAAGATTGTAAATGAACACTTTCCTCTTCCGCATCCCTTAAATTACCACAATCCACTTCAAGCCCTCTAGGTAAAAATGGTCTAAACTTCTATTTACGTTCTGCAATTGTGTCCTAATTTAGATCGTGAAGACTGTCAGGAGCCGCTGCCAGCTGCTGTTATAATTTATTCCAAATTTTCAAGAAGCACCTTGAGAGGCTTGTGAAAGTTGCATGTTTATTTTTATTGCTCCAGTCATCAGCTGCCATCATCCAGCACCGCCAGCCAACAGTAAAATCGAACAACCACACTCATAGTTGCTGCTATATTAGTCTGTCGCCATGACGTAAATATGCATAACATAAAATGTTTTTGAAAAGAAGGTTATGGTCCTCAAACCGCCACCTAGCAGCACGCGTGCACCGTTTCTTGCTAATATGAAGCCAACTGCGTATATGTTATTACGAGTCACATGTCAGTACATTATAGGAGTGGACAAAACATTCAAATATAACTTATGTTACATTTATTAAATCCAAACCAAAAATCCTCTTAACAATTGCATCATGTGACTGCAGAGTGCTGCAACATTTGTTTTTGTGTTCAACCTGATTTTTTTTTTTTTATTTATCTTAAGTAACTTTTTGGATGGATTTTTTTTTTTTTTTTTTGATTAATGTAAAGAGATGCGATACGACTCAAAATGTCATTTCACTTTGCCGACATAGTAAAAACGTGGCCAGGACAACATCAGGGGCACTTACACAGACTGAGAGACTTGTTTGCTCTGTCTGATTACGCCGAGCTGCAATTAGCCTGCTGCCGTGTTTTTTAACGTCGCACTCTGGACAGCAGATGGCTTCTGTTTGTGTTTACGGCCACCAAGATGTCGTCAGTAATACGAGTCCGTCTGCTCCTGCAATGTGACATTTAGGATCCTTGTGACACAGTAATTTCCCCATCACTCCATTATCTCACTGTATGTATATAGTGTTTGAGACCTACATATATATTTTTATGTCTGGTGACTTCACTCGAGAAGATTCTTAGTAAATAGAATAAAAAGGTTGAAAGGGAACGGTCGATCCAGTGTAGAATCCACGTAGAAACTCCACGGGAAGGTTTGAATAGTCAGAGACATCCAACAGCCTGTGAATGCATCATCACCCTCTGCGCACAGACACACACCGACCAAATCAACCGCTTGCGGGAAGGCAGCGTTCACAGTGAGGGCCAGAGAACCCGCTGCTCGTCAGCTCCTCGGAAGACAGTAACAGTGGAAGATCTGCTCGGAACGTAATCCAAAACTACTGGAGACGCTGCTGCAGGTCGACTTTCAGACCGACGTAAATTTGATCATCTCGTCAGCGGGGGCGACGTGACAAAGATGAATATGACCTTTTTGAGTGACTCACGCAGGTACAGCGATTGTACCCGTGTAATTGTCGTCATTACGATCGGTAATAACATTATACTCACTAAGCTAATGACTGAGATCTGGGAAAGGAGCCACGCTCGACGGGAATTCAATGAGGCAAGAAGGATCATGTTACACAGTCAGACAGGTTGTCAACAAACCCGGAGTTAGACAAACTTTATTTGGAAGAGGAAAACAAAGGCCGGCTGATAAATTAAAGCGCCATTATGCAGTTTTCCTGCAACAGGTAGCAGGACTGGTGATTCATGGCTGGGCCAAGTACCGCACTAACTGTAACCCGGTCCAACCGGCCGGCCGAGGAGCCTCGATTCCTCCTTCTCAGTCTGAACTCACAGGGTTTGCATCAAAACGCGCTAACGGCTAACGTTGTTCTGACGCTGTCGACTTCTGTTTTGCTGTTTTTTTCTTTCTTTTTTTTTTTTTTACTTAGGCAATTTTCTGGTCTCCTGCCTTGTCAGAACAACTCACACTGAAAAAAAAAAAGTGGCGTTCAGGGCGTCGAGTGTGAAGGAAAGAGACGGAAAGAAAGGACGGAAGGAAAGAGGCTGTTAAGCTCAGGGCGAATTATGACATGTAAGTACAGCGCTTTGGGCCTTCGCCGAAGTAGCAAACTGTACTTTACACTAGTACCTCTCATGAATGCCATGTTTCCTTCGACGTAAACGCTCTCAAACCCCTCGAGTCTCTTTATGGCCTCACAATCTCACATTCACGGTTCCTTTAAAAGAACACATTTATCCTGACATCTCACTTTCCTTGCACTTTCTTTCAGAAACCTAAAGCTGCACTTTATGGCCAAATCCAAAACTTTGAAGTTCATCTCCTAAAACCCCCCCACGCCACCCGTCCCATTAAATTCACACTCTGCATAGCTCAGGAGGTTAAATGGCCGTCAAGTAATCAAATGGCGAACGGTCGATCGTCACCTCTTCTCCGGGCCGTGTCAGATTCTCCTTTGTGCAAGATGCCGACGTGCTAATTGTTCCTAATTAACAGGTTGCCGTCGCACGTGGCAGCTGCCACCATCAGTGGGTGAACGGGTAAACGAGGCGACGTCGTAGAGTCCATTTACCGTTCAGTACCATTTCAGTACCATGTCTTCAGCTGCAATCACTGCTGACCACAGTCCTTCCCGTCCTCTAAGGCCCTCGACTGACCCCTGAACCTGAACTAGAGACCGATCACACGCTGGACGGACGACGTTCGGTCGGTTGTAGGGATGTAAATAAAAAAGAGTTTGGCCTTCTGGCTGTCAGAAGTTCTTTTGGAAGGGAATGTGACATTGCAGCTTTTGAAACAATACGACGGAACAGAAGAAGATATTTTCTGCAGCTGGAAACCAGAAACAAAATGTCTCATGACAAGAGAAACATGCGACTGAAACAAGTCTCTTCCGAGATGCGCAGTGGTGAGACTCGGGTCGTGAAATCTATCGAAAAGAACAACCACTACCCAGAATGCAAACTGCCTCGTGGACACGGCGCCGCGCCGCTGATTAACTCGTCACACGAGCGCCACGTCTCTTTGAAGCCGTGTTTGTGGACGCTGCTCGTCCTGAGAGCACTGATGTAATTCTTCCTCAAAGAGAGGTAAAAAAAAGTATGTTTTTGGGAGTGTGTGTGTGTGTGTGTGTGTGTGTGTGTGCGTGTGTGTGTGTCCAAGTCTCCACTTTGTATTTCGCTGCTGTTGAAGGCCGTCCTGTCCTTAAACCTCCCTGGCTTCTATTTTCTCATTAATTTGAACTCGCTGAAGCTTTCATGCTGTCAAGAGAAGAGGTGTCATACTTTTTGCTTTTTGTCTCTTCTTTTTTTTTCCGGTGTGTTGTCAATAAAATACCAAGTGAAATCAGAGGTGAACCTAACTGAGGAATGTGTCACCACACAGACGCCAAACGATTTACGGTTTTATGAGACAGGGGCTGAATAATCAGTTGTAGAGCGCACAAACGCACAAATCTTCAAATTTAAATACTACTTTACTATATTACCAGCAATTTCAAAAACATACTTTAGAGAATAGAAGAAGAGACAGATTCAAAACAAGGCCCGACAAATATTTTTCTATTGTCAATGAAATCAATCAATGTTTTTTTTTTTTTTTTTAAAGCATGTTATCAGCCTAAAAGCTGCAGGAGGATCACTGGTTTGGAGAACAGATGGCTCTTTCCTTAGGTTCCATCACTGCCTCTGAAGGGAATCCGCTGCATCGATCAGCTGGTTCGGACCCGTCTCCTCGCTTTGTGCATTTCGCAAGTTGCAGTTGCATTTCAGCCTGTAGGGGGAGCCAGAGGAGTTGGACAGTTTCCTCACATGGACCGCCCCAGCTGTTGACGTCAGAGTACAAGGGCAGTTTTATCTAATATTTAAACAAACGAAACAAACGATTGCTCGCCAGCTGTCGCTCGACCCAGAATTTTATGGCTGAAATGGCTTGAAATAACATCCTCCAACATGACACTGTGCATGTGAGTCCGCCCCTCAGCGCTGATTTTTGTTTTATCACAGTACACGCGGCGTTATCTGACGCCCCACTGATGGGCTCACAAAAGACACAGAAGGACGGAACACGAGTCGCACAAAAGGAGCCAAACAAAGACAATCTACGGCGCCGCCACGGTCATATCTGTCTCAGCAACAAAAGGTGCGCAGGGGAAATGGAGCAATTTCGCTGTCATTGTGACCTGTTCCCACTTTTACAGCGTGAAACTTAGAGTCTTCTTTGGGTTAGATGTGTAATCACTATCCAATCTGCCTGGAGGAGAAAAAGAGATTTAATTTGACAAGGAGGTAATGAACCCATGCAGCCATTATCTTAGATAACCCATTTGAAAGACTGGTTGAGCACTGATGAAAATTCTATTAAACATAGCTGGCTGATTTCTCTATTTTGTTCAGCGGCAGAAAAGCCGCCTTTTTTCCCTCCACTCACCAATTTACTTTGAACTCTCAGAGTTGCCAATGATCATTATATCATGGAGCTTCAAACGCTCACTCTTTACTTAATGATTCAAAGGCAACAACCCCAGACTTGGTGCTAATAACCTCTGTGACGCGCGCGCACGTGGACACACACACACACACACACACACACACTCAGGGCGAGTGCATGAAGTTCTTTTACCTTTCGCGTCTCTCTGGTTTGAGTCTGATTTCACTTTTGCACGTAAACTTTTCTGAGCTGCTACAAACTTTACTTTCAGACTTTGGCCACAGTTTCTTGCTGACTCAGGATTTCTTCAGAACTCAACCGTTTTCTCCCCGCGGTCGATAATTTCTGCATCGTAGGCAGTTTAGGCACCAAACTACATTGCATGTTGTCTTTCTCAAACCAGCACGTTTTATTTTTTTTGTTGTTGTTGTTTTTTTTTGTTTTTTTTTGTTTTTTTTTGGTGCCTAAACTGAACCAGGGGTCCGTTCCAGAAAGCAGGTTTAGTAAAAACCTGTTTGTTAATCCTGTTGTTCCTTATTTCAAGGTTACTGACTAAACTGAAACATGTGTCAGCTTTCCTCCTTTCATGAAACCTGCTCTCTGGAATGGGCCCTCGGTTTGGTGATAATACTAAAATGAGGACGTTTTCGATTTTTGTACATGATTTTTTCGATCATGTAAATTGACAGAAATCAAACCTCAAATGTTTGAATTCAGTCCATCACAAACCCTGAAATTACCCAAAATTCCGCTGAGTTTTCTCTATTTCATGAAACCTGCTTTCTGGAACGGAGGAAAAACCAATGCAGAGACTGAGGGGCACAAGAATGAAACCATAACACGTCCAGGGACCTGGTGCAAACGGGCCGATGACGTTAACACACAGGAAACTTCAGGGACTTCACTCTTTGACCCTCCATTTTTTTGCGGCGAAGCAGTAAATAAACACATTCTAAAAAATCATCAGCGCAAACACCTCATAATTACATCAGAACAAACAAACACTTCTCACGACCCCCAACTGAAAACGCAAAAGTTTTCCGTCTCCTCACACGGCTGCTCGACCTGTCGAAAATCGAAACACGTCCTTCGCCAGAGGCCTCACCTCTGCATCACGCACAAATTGGAAAATGGTAAAATCGGAAGCCATGTGTGCGCCATTTGATATTTATCAGCTCCTGGATGCATGTCAGTACTTATTTGTTCCGTGCCCACTTTGTATATTCATGACGTGAATAATGCCGTGTATGATAATCCGATCGCAGACCAAGAGCAGCATCTCCAAGCATCCTTGAGGAAAACAAATCATCTGCATGGCCTCCTTAGCACCGACCATCTCCGCTGCTCCCCCGACAGGACAACACTTGAGAAGTGCACCGTGCTCCATTTTACATATTGCTGGACGAACCGCGGGCACTGATTAGCAGCATCCTCCCCCTGATAGATGCTTTGTGCCTGATTTTAATGAACTGCTTCACATTAGCGAGGGCCTCTTTCCTCCCTCCAGATCTGCTTCGACTTGCCCTCTTGTAGTTTGGCAAACCGGGGCAGACTGAAAAGAAAGTCAGTCGACACATCTATCAGCGCGCGGCCAGCCAGGCGCGCTGTCAGCCAAGACAAAAATATTGACAAAATGTCTGCTAGCCATCTTATTATCTTGCCCAGGGTTGAAGTTGGCAAACTAGCAGCACATGCTGGAGGCAGCAGCGGTGGCGATGGAAGGTTGTGTGGGCAGAGAGAGACGCCAATGTCTGTCGCGCCTGTGACCCCGACACCCTGTTGTTGTACCGTTGAGCTTTGAGCGCCGCGCCATCATCTGCGGAATCAGTGTTTTGGCTGTGACAGGAAACTCCACGCGGACACCAAACGAGAACACATCTGATGCTGAGTGAGTCACTCGCCACATTTCTGCTCTCGGTGAAATAACGGATGGTGATTGTTTTTTTTTTTTCCGACTGGTGAGTCGTCGAGCACATGATATGTTGAAAACATTTTACCAAATGAATGATCATTGAAGGATGCAGCACAGGAAAGACTGATCAATTGAAACACTCTAATAATACTAATTCTAATACTAATAATCATGATGATGATGATGATGATGATAATAACAGTAACAATAACAATAATAACAATACATATTATTATTTACAACAGGTATGGAGGACCGATAATGTCTAATGTCATAATTACATGGTTTGATAAATTCTCTAATAAATGCACCACAAAAAATATTTGATATATGATAACATAGTAAAATGTCCAGAGCACAAATAAACAACAAAACAAATATGAATCCATGAATCACACACAAAGCTGCTTCAATCACGGGATTTCGTTTCATTTTTGTCTCCTCAATTAACTCGGCGTGTTTTGCTCCATTCTGGAACATTTCTCAGTTTGTGTTCCACAAAGGAACTGCTGCTCACAGACAGAGAATAAGTGAGTGACTCCCTGGAACTGTGAAGAACGTCTTGTCGCCACCAGCGTCTCCAGCTAATCACAGGTTGCCATTTTCCATTAGTGTGATTTAATCAAGTTGTATTTTTATCCTCACACTGGGCGGCTTTAAAGAAATCAGGATGTCGTCTTCCAGGAAGATGCAGGAAGAGAAGAAATGACTGATTATCCAACCGCCAGTTTGTTTCTCAGAGAAAAATGCGAGCGTCCATTAGAGGAGGTTTCAGTCTTCACCTGCATGTCTGTGAAGTATCACTTCCATTTATATCAGGTTTTCACGCCAGCACACACGTCAGTCACAATCTGCTTCACTGGAACGTTCAGGCCGATCTCCGACAACACACACATAGTTCCTGCAAGTCTTTTTCCAATTCATACTTCTGACTTCATTACCACGCTGGCTCTTCTCAGTGATGGGTGAATGTCAGCGAGGAACGAACCCTCGCAGACCATCAAAATGCTCGTTCCTGCCTCCCCCAGGCCCCCCCCCACTGCCCCGCCCCGCCCCCATCCACATCCCTGCACTGGCAGAGGTGCACATTTCCAAACTGTCAACTCCTCCGTGTAGCCTCTCATCTTTTGATCCAACATGAGGCTCGAGTGGCTTTGAAGGCAGAGGTAGATAAAATGAAAGCATCACAGGAAGAGAAGAGAGAGAGAGAGAGAGAGAGAGAGAGATGGAAACTGCAGTTGATTTTGAAGCAGCATTAATAAGGGAGATGTGACCCGAGCGCTTTTTCACAACTCCCCTCTATTTCCTTTGGGTGTCACTCGGGATGTCTTATGCGTTTTGGGCGGCTGCCAAACGCTGCGGGCGTAATTGAAAAATTTAGGGCCGGGATTGATTGCCTGCCTGAAGTACAATACGGCCCGCACACTGCACTGACCTGCAGAAATGGAAGCTGTCGGTACGAGCAACAAATGCGATAAGATGAAGACTTATTAATTCCTGGTTTGCTGCAACAACTATGGTAAGATGATACAGCAGAATAACATGTCAGCTGAAAGGAATGACGGCAAACACATCGGTTTTACAGCCGCCGCCACAGGTGATATTTATCCTCGGATTGATTTTCAGGACGATGGTGAGGAGTCTTCCCTGGAAAATGTAATTGACTGTGTTTTGGTAGGTTTGAAACGGCCCGAACAGGGTGTCCAGCTCTTCCCTCTGACGTTGAGTTATTTGCACGTCATGTGGTACAATGATCTGACGCTGGACCCGTTGGGGTCCACGAGCCACAGGTTGAGAAACCTTCTAAGGTTGGCATGGCGATAGATGGATAGATAGATCGATAGATCGATAGATCGATAGATCGATAGATAGATGGACAGACAGACAGACAGACAGACAGACAGACAGACAGACAGACAGACAGACAGATAGATAGATAGATAGATAGATAGATAGATAGATAGATAGATAGATAGATAGATAGATAGATAGATAGATAGATAGATAGATAGATAGATAGATAGATAGATAGATAGATAGATAGATAGATAGATAGATGGATGGATGGATGGATGGATGGATAGATAGATAGATAGATAGACGGATAGACGGATAGACGGATAGATGGATAGATAGATAGATAGATGGATAGATGGATAGACGGATAGACGGATAGACGGATAGACGGATAGACGGATAGATAGATAGATAGATAGATAGATAGATAGATAGATAGATAGATAGATAGATAGATAGATAGATAGATAGATAGATAGATAGATAGATAGATGGATAGATGGATGGATGGATGGATGGATGGATGATAGATAGATAGACGGATAGACGGACAGATGTCGGCAGTAGTGGCTCAAAGAGTTGAATCGATGGGCACGGCGGGACGTGGATGTCGCAGGCGCATGATGCCGTTGTCAGGTCGTGCTTCTGGAAAGAATACATAAAAACACAGACACACTGGGGCGGCACGTTGTGATCGCTGTGCTCGGTTCAGTGGAAACAAGCGACGCTGGCAAAATGTCAGGTTCTCCTGAAGGCGGTTTAAGCTCGATCTCCGTTTTAAAAAGAGGTTTCAGAAACCAACGCGAGGAGGGAAACACGGAGCTTCTGTGGCTGCAGCTGGTGAACATCTGATGCCACTTGCGGAAGCACCGAGGATTTGTTTACGGTTAAAATGCATTTGGAAAGTGGCCAGTGGAAATTTCTTAGCGTGCCAGAAAGTGAATGACTAGTTCCTCTTGTGTTTGCAGAGAAGACAATACAAATAACGCCGGAGATGAATTGGACCTACTGTGAAATTTGATGGGGATGAATGAACCTGGATGTTCTTTCTCTCTGTCCCCAATCTCTTTTAATTTACTGGTGTTGTGGAGGATATGGTTCTCATCATTAATCAGCAAGACAAATGAATCCCCACCAGTGTGTGTGTGTGAGAGAGAGGGTGGTGGTGGAGGAGAGGAAGGGGCGCGGCGTATAAATAAAGTCGGCTTTGATTAATTCACCTTGCCTTAGAGGACGCGGCTAATGAGATCTATCGGCTTGATGGTCGGGAATCACGTGTTTTGTGCCGAATGTCAATAAAAGATCATTCAGAAATGATAATTGCACACAGAACACAAAAAAATCGTTAGCGTCGCCAATTAGCAAACTCGCGTATTTAATCACTTATAGAGTGGAGATCATTTCACTGTAACACGGCAACGACATGTCGCCATTGTGTGTTGATTTACGTGCATCAGACAACGGCAACATGATTCTGCTCCTTCAAGATGTCATTTCATCGCGCAGTTCTGTCATTATGTCACTGTGGCGCATATTGAGGTCACAAGGAGACACTGAAGCATGTATAAAATCTGGTGCACAATCACAAGATGAATTTTCTCCAAAAAATATGTCAAAGCTGCAATTAATAATAGAATGGATTATTTAGCATGTGATGTTTCTAATTTACTACATGTGCTTAAATTTCACATCATACACTCAAGAATGGATTCATTTATCTGATTAATAATTCTCCTGGAGGGCGCAAGAAGAAGAAATAATTTTGCAGCATTTTAGAGAAACACTCAAACAAAAGTTCACGTCCCCTGGCCTCTGTACAAGACAAAGAAAGAAAAGTGTACGGAAGCTCATTTCTGCATTTGCGCCGAAAACAATAAAGAGCCTGTAAGTCATTAAAAACTTCTGAAAAAAAATATATCATTACTTTTCTCATTATTTTCAGATAATAAGTCATTTTATAGGCACTTTTCTAATTAATTTCAGATGCCAAGTAATCATTCTGGGAGTTTCTCATTATTGTGAGATACTACGTCATTAGTTTGGGTAAGTTTCTTCTTTTTGTTGTTTTAGAAATATAATAGGACTTTGAGATTGATTAGCAAGTTACAAAGGAGTTACAAAAAAAGTATATGCATGAATCATACATTTACATCAAATATGGATTCAGCTCCCTCGTGTGGATCGACAGAGAGGCATAAATCTTTGGCTTTGGCCTGACAGGTCATATTTGCCCTTTTATAATATAAATGAGTTGTTAAAAGAATTATCAGCACTGGAAAGAGGAAAGAAAATGAATATGTGTTTTTTGTTTTTTTTAAATTACATGTTTCTGAGACCAGAGAAGAACACTAATAACACAAACGAAAAGTACAACAAACACAACGGAAACTCCTGCGTGACGCCTTAGTGACGGAAAAATGCTGCGTTTGTCTTCTGATTTGGACAAAGATCATCGGACAAAGAGATCATCTCCACTGTGTCATCCAGAGGACCTTTACCAGCAAATGGGCCAGAAGCTCTCGTCCAGAAAACATGGAGGGAAGTTAAACTCACGTTCATTTGCACCCACGTTATTATAATATAAAGCTGCTTAAGAGTGTAAGTCCAATTGATCTCATTAGTGTTGCTGCTGCCCATGACTCACTCAGCTGATAAGGTGATTATATAATTACAGTTCCTACATATATTCGCTCCTATTTTTACATTAGCGCAGACTGTGGTCAGAGAGCCGTCACCTGTCCGCCCTCTATCCATAAGCCCTCCAGTAGATCTCACACGCTAAGGTCACAGGCGTGGCCTCGGGGCTTCTTCTCCATTCTCTCGAACGGCATGTACGCCCTCATAACGGGACCAGTTGGCTCATACCAAGAGGTCTTTATGGAGCAAATACAGCTTCTTTGTGACCCCCTAAGACCTTAGAATTCATTGCCACACCGACAGACACACAAATGTATCATAACCACAAGTGAAAAAGAGCCATGGATTAAACATGGTGAAGACTTGAATGTCATGGCTCCCGCTCCCACACACAAGACGAAGCGTAAATACAACCTGACTGACCAGTGGCCACGGCTCTTTCCTTTTATTCAGACCTTCAGGGGATATGAACACAAGCAGCCACAGTATTACTGCATTCACTTGTGCAATGTGTGGAACTCTTTCTACTACTGCGCCAGTACTCCCAAGTGACTACATGACCAAATACAAAAAGTCCAAGGATAAGCAATTTCAATATATATATATATATATATATTTTTTTGCATGGTACAATTTGTTTACTTTAGTTCCCTTCCAGAGGGGTCAGAGTGTCAGTGGTCTGCATACACAGACTGAATATTTCTGAAGGTCGGGGAAGAAGGCCAATCCACATTTACTTAAAACTTTCAGCTGGAGCTTGTAAGAAGAGGAAGAGGCAGCGAGACCATCAGCAGGTCCAAAACGGAGATGGTAGGGGCAGTTGTGAGGGCAGGTGAAGGTCAGATGACTGGAGAACAAAATCACGAGGGTCATGGACTGATGCCTTTGCCTCACCGAGAAGGTCGTCCCATTATTCTCAGACTTGAAAGCACGTCCTTATCTCACAAAGTTCTCGGTGCAGTGGAAGAAGGTTCAAACATGTGTGGGTGTGTTTCCTCCTGATTCTCTGGTTTCCTCCCACACACCAGAAAAAACATCCAGTTAGGTTCATTGGTGATGCAAACAGGTGTGACTGGTTGTCGGCAGTCCAGGCTGACCCCGCCTCTTGTCTGCTGGGATTGGACAGATGGAGATTGTGCAACGCTGATAGGCCACAAAGTGGAATTTACTCACCGAACATTATGAAGGACCACGTTCAACCCTCCCCCCCCCAAAAA
>CAAKHB010002042.1:148227-172002 GCA_901007665.1 Aeoliscus strigatus | reverse complement strand
GGAGAGGTGTCGCTGCTAATGATCAGGAAAATGGAGGGTCATGTGGGAGCCATGGCTGGATGGAGGAAGACGGAGCCGCTGTTGTAGAAAGAGTCAAGATCGCTCGAGTGGTGGGCGGATGTGTGTATGAGTCGGGTGCAGGCGTGTGTGTTAACACATGTTTATATTACATGGTGGCTGTACATGGGCTCGCTTGTGTCACAGCAGGTTATCCATGAGTGTGTGTGCAGGGGGGCAGCGGTCGAGTGATTAATGCATCAGAGAGGCAGCTGTGCTCTTGACTCATTCGCTTGGAAATATCTTCCAGGGAAGAAAGACGGGGTGGCGACGGAGGAGGAGGAGCTGGTGAATAAAGGTTGGCTGACTCTTTGCTGTGGTCGAGAAAGGGTGGGATCGGGTGGGGGGGTGTCTGTCACGTCAAGATCATGTTTCCTTCAGTGTCTGGGTTCATTGTTTTCTCCAACAAGGAGGTTGTTGTTTGTTTTTGATGTTTGTTTGTCAGAAAAATAAAGTCATGAATAGATTTGAATGAAACGTTCCATTTCAGAACCAGATGATTAAATGTTGGTGGTGTTCTGGAACCATCTAGATCCAGGAATCTGTTGAAGGAGTCTTCATCATGTTCATCATCTGTGTCTAGAACTCCACAATAAATGATACAGGATCCATTGTCTGTAGGTTCTCTGATATATCAGAGTCTGATCTGGATCTGACTAAACTCTGGATCCTACCATCCACAACAGGAACTATTCTGGTCTAAAGATAAAGACATGAACTGACACCAGGTTGTAGCTGAGAGTCTGAACCAGAGGGAACACATTTGTTGGATCTTCAATAGTTCTGGATCCAGAAGAAACCACCGTTAGAGAAATAGTCAACGTAGTCAGTAACTGACTAAGGAATCTAGTGATGGAGATGAATAAGTTTAGACAGATTTATATTTGGTGTGAATCAAAAAATAAATACATGTTGGACGATAATACTGGGTGGAAATCACTAACTTTTTAAAATGTTCAAATGTTTTTCTCTTTGTGACGATGACGACCATCAAGTTAACCTGGACATTTCCTCTGGCTAAGACAAAGAATCATTAAAGGGTTGTTTGCACATAACAGCTGAATATCATGACAGACGACTGCTGGTGTGTGTGTGTGTGTGTGTGTGTGTTTTTTCCTTCATCCCAAACATTAGGGAACTCAGAGAGACACAAAGGTTTTTTTCGATCAGCGCTAAACATCCTCTGAGAGGTTTCGTACGTGCTGCTGGGTCGTATGCTACATTCACGTCGCCCCCTGGGGGTTTGTGGTGCAGCTCAGCGTGGCCAATCGTCATCCAGTCAGGTGGATTTGTTCATAAACTCGACCGCGTACAAGTCTGACACGTGTGGCAAATGGGTATCTGTTCACGGGCGGCTGCATCCCGACGGCGGGGGGGAGCGGGGGGTCACGGGGTGGTGGGGATGTAACGCAGTCACCGTGTTTCCTGGCTCAGACGCTTCGAACGTGATGCCAGTCGAGCGGATATTCTGCGGAGTCAGGCGGCGGCGTAAAATCTCTCCATGTTCCTCTGACACGCCGAACAAAACCCATTTACTCCTCAGAGACCTGGAACAAGCAGATGAAGCCTCTCGGAGCAAAGAGCTTTGGAAAAGAAAGAAATCCCTAAAACAAATGATCTGATGAAACGCAGGTTTTCTACAATAAAGGGATAATTCAGTTCTACAGTCGCTTTTGGAGTAAAAATGCATTCTTGGTTTGCTTTACGTTCTGTTTTTAACCCTTTAACATCCAACGGTATCACCGACGATCCAGTCACACGAGCAGACTTTGGAGTACTGTGATCACACGACTATTTACACCGTCACAAAACAGTGAAGGACTCGCTGGCTTCTGGCAACGGAGCCAATGGGATTACCGTAATGACAGCAACCGATGGACGTTTTCTGCTTCTCCTACCTCCTTCTTCACACCAGGTAGAGGGACCGAGAGACGCTTCTCTCGCCTTCACCATCCGTTCAACCCGCAAATAGTTACATAATCACAGGACTCCAATTATGCTAGCACAAACCAATCGGCAGCTGATTGCTGATGTGATTCGTTTTCAGGAACATAAGTTACATCAGTCTTTCCTTTTATTGTGCAAATAGTCATGTAATTACAGTAATCCAAATTGTGCTAGCGCACTAGTAAACTGGTTATCTTCCCATCAGCTGTACATTATTTCTCGATTCAATAGTTTCTGGAGTTTGTCTACTTGTATGATTTGACCTCTTCGCCACCACAGTTGTTCAACTTCTGAAGGCGCTGCTGACAGGAAGTGGACAGACTCAGAAAATAAGTCTGACATGCAACACAAACACCAACACTGTGAGGAGTAATGAGGAGTGCACATTTCCTCCACCCACCATCACGCCACGCTCTCAGCTGAGCTGGAAGCTTTGATTAGGGAAAAAAACAAAAACCAACAAATGTGGCGAGAACAAAAATAAACTTGTCAATACTGAGTGAATTTATCCAACCAAAGGTCGTCGAAGTGCCGGCGTGTTGCTTCAGCCTCACCTTGTACTCTGATTGGTCGTAGCGCTAACAAATCGGTTGCAGCAGTGTTTTGATCTGCTGCCATGAGGTGAAGGTCCAACGCTCGTTGCCAGAACCTCCATCGCTCTAGATGATTTCCAGACTGGGGCTGATGATTTAATTAAGATGAATAATATATTGTCATGAAGCAACACAGTTTCTCATTTTCCACCTGGATAATCCCAAGTAAATATTTCAACGCGGCCTACGCTGTAATTATCAGGCAGTAAAAATGTGATTATATACCTTTATAACCTTGTTTCCTTTCAGCGTAGCTAATCATCCTCCTCATCTGACACAAACACAAATCTCACACTGTTCTGACGCACGCATGAACATTTGACTTCTTGTAGCAGGAATATGTTTCATCTGCTGGGTGGATGAAACCTACTGAGGAACCGAAACTCTCGCTATTCAAACACATGGCCGTCTAAACTGCAGGTGATTTCCCGGTGTAAAATGTCTTGTTTATTTAGCTTTTAGCTGCTAGCTAACACCCCAGTGTTGCATTCTAAAACTCAGGCTTCGCACGAGTTGCAGATCAAAATTTCAAATTCAGGGGGGCGTTCTATTTGCAACTTCCTGACTAAAGCGGGGAAAACAACCTTTTCAACAAATTGAACGCACACAGTGGAAAAGTCAACATGCGACTGCAGATTACGTCTCCAAACTGAATGACTGGATGAATCTGAGCTGGGTTTTATTTTTTACAGCACAAGTCGTACACAAACGAAAACGTACACACGTACATTTTATGAAACCCAGTATTATTATTCATTCCGTGTTTACCTGTGTAGATTTATTCCTTCAGTGTAATCAGATCCAAACACCTGCTGAGAAGGTTGTACTTTCATTCGTCTGTTCGTCTCATCAGCCAGTGACGCTCTGTTTATGTGCAAATGTCAAAGATAATTACTTTAAACGGGCGCCGTCATTAGATCTTGTCTGAATTACGATCCATTAATTAGTAAAAAAAAAAACCCAACACTCTTCTTGTCGCTCTTCTTAATGATGGAGACGTGTCCACGGTCAAAGTTCAACTACTTAGATTTCATTACATCAGGGTGTGAGAATAAACGTGACTGTAGAGTAACGTGCGTAATACTGGATAATACTACATCATCTATTTATATTAACTTCAACACACAGGTCAGAGAGTTAAGAGTTGGGATTAAACAAACTTATTTTTACAAGACGTTCCAGGCACCTGGTGAAATACTTGACTCTTTCCAGCTGACTACAATTCACGTGTGACTGCAATGTCTTTTGTGTTTGTTGACGTGAATTTGTGATTTAACGGGAACAAACGCTGCGTCCTCACACTGCAAAAATCCAAATTCAAAACTCTCACCAAGAATATTTGTCTTATTTCTCGTGAAAATGTGCAACACATCGCCTGACTTGAATTTAGTCTTATCTTATTAGATAAATAGATACTTTTATTGATCTCCAAGAGAAATCCACAATTTCTTCACCTGTTTCAAGCAAATTTTCACGTAAAAAAGTAGAAGTGGAGCGAGTGTTTTGTTATCACCTGCAAAAAATCTCCACGGGCAGATATTTCTACTGATTTCAAGTGAAAATTAGCTTGAACCAAGTGGAAATGCTACTTTTTCAGGTGATATGTATTACTTTAAGTGTGAAGAATGTGAAGAATTCTTGGTGAGATTTTGACTTTTTTCAGTGCACGCATCGGCATCGACAGGGAGGGCGGTAAGACGGCAGAGACGCGTCCCTGCGCAGACACCGACGACCTTGCTGAACACGCAGGAAACGCTGATAGAGCTTCAGCAGCGCAGGAAATTAAACCCGTGTTGTGAAAGAAAAAAGGATGACAAGCAAACGGAGGATGCGTGTGATGGATTTAGTCATTAATTGGAGCTGTGTGTGCGAACACATCATGCATGTTACTGGACATGTGTGAGTGGAGGGCTCGTCTGCGCACACACAGATACGGCTCCTTGTGTTTAAATGCTGCCCCCCCCCCTCAACCCCCACCCACTCCACCATTTATCCATCCTATCGATCGGCGCCTAGAACAAACAGGGCTCCCTCACGCAGCAGCTGAAGAGGTGTGGTGAGTCGGTGGCAGGTCAACAAAGGACCTTTGACGACGTGACACATTCAACTGGAGCCTTTTTCACCAGATCGATGTTTTCATATTTCAGCTGAGAGGGTGACAAATGTTGGTGCGTGCGTGCACCAACATCCGACCTGTCCCGTCTGCCGAGGAACACAACCGGCGTGTCCAAAGTTTTTAGTCATTATGGTTTTTACACCAGACACAGGCCTGTAGACGAGGACAATGGAGGACACTGGAGGACAGAGAAAGACGCTGGAGGACAGAGAAAGACGCTGGAGGGCAGAGGAGGACACTGGAGGGCAGAGGAGGACACTGGAGGGCAGAGGAGGACACTGGAGGACAGAGAAAGACGCTGGAGGACAGAGAAGGACACTGGAGGACAGAGAAAGACACTGGAGGGCAGAGGAGGACACTGGAGGGCAGAGGAGGACACTGGAGGACAGAGAAGGACACTGGAGGACTGAGAAAGACACTGGAGGGCAGAGGAGGACACTGGAGGGCAGAGGAGGACACTGGAGGACAGAGAAGAACACTGGAGGACACAGGAGGACAGACAAGTACACTGGAGGGCAGAGAAAGACACTGGAGGGCAGAGGAGGACACTGGAGGACAGAGAAGGACACTGGAGGACAGAGAAAGACACTGGAGGACAGAGGAGGACACTGGAGGGCAGAGGAGGACACTGGAGGGCAGAGGAGGACACTGGAGGACAGAGAAAGACGCTGGAGGACAGAGAAGGACACTGGAGGACAGAGAAAGACACTGGAGGGCAGAGGAGGACACTGGAGGACAGAGAAGGACACTGGAGGACAGAGAAAGACACTGGAGGACAGAGGAGGACACTGGAGGACAGAGAAAGACGCTGGAAGGCAGAGGAGGACACTGGAAGGCAGAGGAGGACACTGGAGGACAGAGAAAGACACTGGAGGGCAGAGGAGGACACTGGAGGACAGAGAAGGACACTGGAGGACAGAGAAGGACACTGGAGGACAGAGAAGGACACTGGAGGGCAGAGGAGGACACTGGAGGACAGAAGGAGGACAAAGGAGGACATTGAAAGACAGAAGTGACACGTGCTAGTCTTAATAAATATTGTATAATTACTTGTTAGCCTACTATAGCTAAAGCTAGCTAACGTGGTCAAGTAAACTGGCTCTCTCTCTCCTTCTGTGGGAAATATGATAAACGTCTAGAAATGTCTGTGTGACCGTTTCCAAACGGATCATGAATTCCAAGTGTTTTGCTGCAAACGATCAGATTATTTCTCTGCTCCTCTGAAGTTGTGTGTCGTGCGATCATTAGCAAACACCTCAAAGCATCCAGATTTGGCAGCAGCTTACGCCGTCTTCTGGCACATCTCTCCCCGGTGTGATGAAACTCAACGGAAAGTTCGATCTCACATGAGGAGACAGCTTACGACATCACCGGTAAAATGTTACCGTCTCTTCGCGACCAGGAAACATGATTTGCTTGTTACGTCTGAGAGGTTTGTCACCAAGGACACGTGTCGTGTGTGTGTGTGTGTGTGTGTGTGTGTGTGTGTCTGCTGGCCGGCGGCCGCAGAGACCACCGCTGCTCGGAGGCAGCAGCGCCACTTTGGACGGCGCCCCGGTCCTTCAGCGGCCAGCTCCCGGTCACAAGCAGCCAAAGGGAGTTTTTTTTTTTCTGTTTGCTGTTCAATTCATGCACATATAAATAACTGCTGCTGGCACTGCTAATTGGATTAAAAGGCTCGGTAGAGGAGAGGCAGCGGAGAGCAGAGATGAATGCGGCTGAAGAGGCGACATGACTTGATTTACAGCGTGGAAACACATTCAGGGATGTTTTATGAGAGGATCATCTTATTTCTGCCCGTGAATACTGTCAGGTCTTGGACTGTAACATGCAACTTTGAGTTTGTGTGTGTGTGTGTGTGTGCGTGAGAAAGCAGATTTTAATTGTTTTTTATACTATGTAAGGTAAGGTAAGGTTTGACCGACATAGGCACAAAGTCCTTCACAGATTTAAAACTAGAAAATCCCTTGATGAGCTATTTTAATGTGGGTCTGCTGCTGGACCCGTCACGGTCCTCGGGCTCTGACACCACCTGTCTAGTTGTGTATAGCTTCATGGTTTAGGTGCGTAGAGGGGAGAGGAAGTAGAAGTAGAAGTAGAAGTAGATAGTGGTCCTGCAAACTTTGTGGAGTGGCCCTGTTGGGGTCCACAGGCTACAGGTTGAGAAACCTCCACCATCTGACTTCACTCAGACGGGCTGAAACGGTGCTTGAGTGTTTAAATGATGTAGGCTAAGGTCCGTCTGAGCTAGAGGGCTGTGAACACATGATTCCAGACTCTTGTCTGGAATCCGTTTATTTCCTATGATGGGATAATGTGACATTTCTTGCGATTTTCCCGGAAACCTTTATCCTATCTGAGGGCAGCTGCGTGACTACATACACACCAAACTTTGGCACTTACGGAATATAATACAATATGTGGCTCTGCTATATCAGACACACATAATAATACAGACTAGACAAAAGGTGACAAACAATAAAAGTAGAACACCAAGATCAAAAATCTACAAATTCACAACAATGCCTAGAATAAGGTGGTTGCAAAGTGATCAGTGAAATGCCTGTCCAAGAAGACGTGTCTTTAGCTTTTTTTTTTCATTTTTCATTTTTAAAAACAAGACAGACGTAGCACATCTCAACTCAGAAGGCAAATCATTCCACAAATAAGGGGCCACTGATTGGAAAGCTCTGTCCTCCCCGGTTTTGAGACTGGTTTGGGGAATAGCAGACCTCAGAGGAACTGCTGCACTGACCAGGTGAGCGAGGGGCTGGAACTACCTGCATTCTGACTTTCATCTCGTTTGTTTTTGTTTGTGAGCTGAATTGCCACCCAGCGGACACTCGCCGAGCAAGTTGGAGCTGTGGTCGATTCCACGTATCCAACACGGAGAAACAGTGGCTTCGGTGCTGGTTTGGCGCATTACAGGCCTGGTTTATTGTGGAATAAATATGGTGGTTTGGCTCCAAACAGACACTGAGGAGGATACTGTTGGTTTCAAGTTTGATATTGTTTATGGATGATGTTTGTTTGGTGCAGCACATAACGAACACAGGTGTGTGTTTCTGACCTCCGGAGGGTGAAGAACGTGTGGAAAGTTGTTAGTTTTGGAGCCGTCAGTTAGACGGACGGTGTCTCGAGAGAGAGATGCAGAAAAGCAGTGAAAGTAAACAAATGTTTGAAAGAAAACCTGTTCTATTATTGCTTTCCCACTGTTCACCAAGGTCGTTTTCCGAGTTGTGGACAGGAAGTCGCGAATACAACACCTCCCATATTTCGGATATCCCACCTGTGAAGCCCAATCAGTGCTTCTGTGTCAAATTCACGGCGTACTAACGGTGTAGGGGCCACGTCCACGTGTCACCTGAGGCGCAGCTGAACGTGCACCTCTCCAGAAATGTAACTCCGTGTCGTGGCTACGCACACCTCTGCAGATGACAACAGCTGTGATCGGAATGTTTGCGTCACGCGACGTGTCCGAGCGGTAGTTGTGCGTGGAATACTGCACACTATGGTATTCATCGATTAAGTACAAGTTAACGAAGCATTCTGATTTGGGTCTATTTCTAGATTGTCAGTATCCAAACGAAGTAACGGACAGAGGAGCACGTGTGACACACATGTGAATGTGATGTTGGATGGAGTCAATGTGCAGCTGACAGACGGAGGTTGAGGAGAGGTGGAGGAGATGTGGGGAGGGCTTACCTGCGTACTGTGCAGCTCCTGCGTCGGAATAGGAGGAGAAGCAGGAAGGGCAGGGGGGAGAGGGGGGAGGAAAGAAACACAAAAAGGGCGGTTAGCATTCAAATGATACACTTTGAACAGGCCCCATGTGTTAGAGCATGGAGGTACATGCTGGTAAATACAGGAGGGGAGAACATCATGTTGTTCCTTTTGAAGCAGCGGAACAACCCTGCAAGACTGGGAACAGACGGTAATGCGGACAGTGCTATTACCAGTAAATATACGTTCATGTATAGTTCTGGAGATTACAGACATTAGTATGAGGTTGCCTGGCAACCGGGAGAGACAGCAGAATGACTCTCCCCACGTCTGCTGTAGTCACAACAAGTCTGATATACAGATTCTTGTTTGCAAAGATCAGAATATGGAAAAACAACACAAAGGACCAGCGGTGTTTCCCTTCAAAGTTACAAAGCTTCTAATTAGGCACAGATGATTAAACTGAGCTTTATCTGTTAAAATACCTGGGATTTCAACAGTTTTGTCGAACCGTGAACACAACAAGGTGCGGAAAAAACACTCAAATGTGGTGTATTAATCTAAAGTGGGACGTCTACCGCAGGAAGAAGAAGCAGCAGCATTGGCCCTCATTATACAGTCTGGCATCCACTTAGGCCCCCGTTGTTAAGGAACATTTTTCAGCCAAGTAAGCATCAGGATTCCAGCTATGAGGCAGCTTCTGATTAGAAAACCTATTTCCTCCTCAACTTCTGCCAAATTTCAATCACGGTGATATTCTAATTACCATTATCCGCACACAAGAAAGAGCGTCGGAGGGTGGTGCTGTGCAAAGGAGGGGCGAGGACGAGAGTGTGTGTGTGTGTGTTGGACTATGCATATGAGAAGCACAAATCAGGAAGAGATGTGGCGTGAAAATCAAGTGAAAGAACATTCTCTGAACTGTTCCCCTTCCTGGTGCAGTAGGATTGAATTTAAGGTGATTATTGGAGATGTCGCTGTTCAGACAACACAGCGACATACAAACACCGTCTCATTCTTGTCAGGCTTCCGTCTCCCTTTGGGAACTGCAGGGCTGAAACGATTTCTCCAGTAACTTAGATATGAAGACTCAACAAAAGGCTGCGAAACAGTGCAACGTCTTTTGTGGAGGGCCGGTGGCGGCAACCACCGAAAGACTTTGGAGAGGAAGAAGTGATCCTGAAATTCACCGCAAAACAGAATTAGCATAACAAGGCATCATATGACATGGATGCTTCAGCATCTCAACCCAGAGCACCCAGTGCATACGTCCATCCACAGTTTGCCCCAGACACATGTTAACATTCGCATCAACCGGCATCGATTTTTGCCAAAAAACACGTGCACAACGGCCGCGTGTAAACACCAGTTAGCCATAGCTAATATGTTTATTTACTGTGACGATCCACACCCACTGACCAGTTCCCGCTTTCACAAAACTTTCATTGCAACATTTATGAAAAGCTCTCAGAATATTCAGCATTGTCGGCTGCAACGCTCTCAAAACATGCCTGTGGAATCCTGACGGAACTAGTGATGTCCCGTTCATGAACAAATCGTTGAAACGAAGTGAATCACTGACTGAAGAGATTTGTTTATTTCACCATTCAGCGTTTGTTCCCTGCAAACGAAACTGAAAAAAAATGAACGATTCGTCCAACAAATCTTTTTACTCAACAGATTCTAGTGATTCAGTACACCTAGAAGAACTGTCATGCCCATCGATAGAAGGGGACTGTTAAATACAGAAAAGGTTATCCAATTACTCAGTCGATGGAATAATCAGTCGAATACTCAATTAGTAAACCAACCGCTACTTGCAGTCGTACTCCAGCGCATCACGTGTCCTCCTGCTTGAACATTCACGACGGGAGGCAGCATAAGAAGCGAGAGCAGCAGAGACGGACCGACCGCCCTGGAGTTCAGGCTCATTCAGTGCGACGGGTTGAGCGGGGGTTTGCTTTGGGGAGATTACACAGCAACATGCACCATATGAAGGAGCTCTGTCCATGTTAAGTAAATGGAGAGCGGGTGACAAATAACTGCGCGGCCTCTTCGCCCCCTTATGGGTCTTATGGGAGCTCTCGCCGTCCCTCCCCAAACCGCGGCTGAGGTTAAACGGCAAGGACTGCGGAGATGCATTAAACATGAGTCATTTGGAGTGAGAGCTAGACGCTGGACCCCTCCAGCTGTGGCGGGAACATTAACCAGGGTTTAACCGAGGTCTGAGGCGCATTTAATAAAGGCCTCCGCCTCCTCACAATATCTCCGATGTTATTTGACTCACAGCAGGAGGCTCCGGAACTTTTCTCACTCAAATTTCATCCTTCTAACCCCAGTAACTTTTTAAGGCCTGTTTTTGTGGTGGACTGGTGTAAATGTAAAATGAAATAAAAGGTTGAATAGGGGATCTTTAACCCTTAAACACTGACAATATCCCCAGAACTACATTCTTGCTGGCATAATTTGGAGTACTGTGACTAGTTGTGCAATCAGAAAACGATCCCCTACCCAGTGGGAAGAAGGAGATGTCGGTGACATTACGGTAATACGGTCATTACCAAGCCAGCGAATCGTTACCGTAATGACAGCAACTTGGCTGTAAAGTGCAACTTCTCAGTGTTCAGTAACTGTGTCACTTTTTCTCATAGTTGTCTGATAGTATATAGTAGTAGTAGATAGTAGTCTCCAAAGTATGCTAACGTGAATGTATGGGCGGCGATACCATCTGCGTTAAATTGTTAATGGTGCAAACTTTTTCTTCCTGTTCACTGGTCAAACAGAGTCCAATACTGTGAACATTCACACAAATTTAAAATAAAAGTATATACAGAGTATGGTCATATTATGGCAGTAGCTAATAATTCCTTTCAGTATGTAACTTTTGCAATTAAATCGACAAATAAATGTAGACAGATGCCTGTGATGGCCGTAGACAAGAACATGACATCTTCAGGAGTTAGATTAGTGGTGCAAAAAGGAAGTAAAAGCAACAAAATTGTGAATTTCATTCATGGAGATTAATAAAGTATCTATCTATCTATCTACCCATCAAAAGTAACCAACCTCACACCCAAATGTCTGTTTTTGTACATAATGTACCGGTGACTTTCATTATGGATGCGACAGCGGCTGCTGAAGCTGAAGGGCAAAACAGAAATGAGGTGCGCAATTTTGGCTCAGTACGCCGACATATTTGCATGTTTCAATGTACCAGCAGAGGCCGCTGGTGCTCAACAAAACAAAGCCAGAGGAACAACGAGCAAACAAACAGTCAATCGTGAAATTATAATTTCATGTCGATAACGTATCGACTGATTATGTCTGATTGATCTATTGGGGAAAACAACGTTTTCCAGCAGCAGAACACACACCCTACACAACAATGCCTCGCATGTCTCCCAACCAGACGTACGCCACAAACACGTGCTGCCGGGCATTTCATCTTCAATCACAGCTCACGTTTAATGGCCCAGAACTCACATTCAATGTCCATCAAATGGCAACGTCGCTGGGATGAATGCACATGCTGACAACTTTCTCAATTGCTACTCGACCACACAAACACATTCCCCGACACCCCACCCACACACACGCACGCGCGCACACACACACACACACACACACACACACACACACATATACAAACACCACCCCTCTAGTTTAAATATAGCAAGCAGTAACATGTTGATTAAATCTGTGATCAGCTGCCTAAGGGGCATGAAATTGGACATGATGAGTGTGGCACATTAAAAACTAATTATCAATAGCACAGATCCGATTGTCTTTCTTTTAGAACAGTCAGAGCAGTAAATCAAGTGTGGAGAATGGAACGTGGTGTGCTCCATCACAGTGAGCATTTCAAACCATACCTGCTCTCCACCGGCTGACTGGAAGTCATTTTTGGTGTTTCTTTTTTTTTTTTTTTTTTACATCTCTTCCATAAATTAACATCATTAGGAATAATGAATGAGGTAAGTCATCTTCTCACTACGGGCAACGGTCCACGTCAGACTCGGAGGACATCAACTCAACCCGTCCCGTGGCTGATTAGATTTTTTTTTTTTCTAAGCAGACATGAGTTGTTTTTTTCTGAACACATGCATACATATTTATACATGTTTACAGGGTAAGAGACCATAATTATCACATTAATGCAGCACAGTGACCTGTGCTGCCACCGCTATCTTCTCTCATTTTCATGCCGTCTTAAGGGTATTACCAAGATGGCACCTGCTGCCGAGACTTGCACATCTGCACTTGTCTCTCTTCACTAAAAGGATTCCCACTCAGTTATGCGCTGAGCTGTAAAGCAGCTGTCACTTGATGTAACCTAGGAGGTATAAACATCGCCGCCTTTTTTTCCTTCCTTCACTCCGTTCTCCTGCTTTTCTTCCTTCTCAGATGTTGCTCGCCCATCCACTCTCCCTTTACCTCCGGCTGTCTCTGGGACACAGCGATTAGAGCGTTGGCCTCTGTCCTGCTGATAAGACTCCCTCCTTCCCTCCAGCACTGATGGCTGAGTCCTCAGGGTATGCGGTTGGTGGGGGAAGAAGCCTGGGGTAATGTCCCCAAACACTCACCCCCCATCACCACTGACTAAGTCATGGGTGGCGGCCGGATATGCCACATTGTGCACCTCATGACTTTGAACCGACATTTTCCACGGTAGATAAAAACCAGGCTGGATAAGTTAAAGCTAGCTGGCGACAGTGTAATGTTATGCATCAAGGGCCCTTTTTTTAATGAGCGAAACGCCGCATTCTGCTGTGTGTGTTTACTGTACCAGCTGGTGGATTGTTTACACGCAGCGGCAGAAATGTAGGACAAATGCTGGTGCTCAAATGTGGAAAGTGTATTGTCTGTTGATCCATATGGCTGCCAGCAAAGGGAAACGATACAGGACAGAATGTTCACATTCAGAGCCATTTTCATAAAAAACAACACTGTATTTCAGCCACACTAACGTTCTCAATGACCTTCTACAGCCTCTCTCATGTTACATATTAACCGTCAAAAAAACGACTGTGCGTTAAACCACCAACATAATTACCGACCAGGAAATCAAATCATCAGGTTCAATAAGAAAAGAGGCTTGATGTGTAGACGTAGCAACAAGTCGTGTGACTGACCGAATGGCAGTGAAATTAAAAGTCAAAGAGAAGAATCCAACAAAAGTGACTCACTTCACAAGTCACAAAACAAGTCCAACAAAGAAGTCCATGTTCAGAAACCACAAAGGTTAAAGTAAGAATTGTTGAATTTCACTGAAAGGTCAAATGCATTTTTAGAAGATGACCCCATCTTCTAAAACATCTGACATCTGAAACGAAAGAACTGCACATCCACCATAGCCATCTGCCCAAATATGACCACACACCTGCTACATCTTCTCACTGATGGATTGATAGGCAAAGGGAAACCTAATCCTCAAGATGTTCGAAGGGGAAAAGTCTCTGCCCTGCTTATCTCGGGGGTCGGGGAGGGTCCACGGCCATTAATTTTAAATGAGTGGAATGGATTTGTGGTAATGGAAACCCAACGGCTCCAGACAGCATTGGGACTTTGTGGTGTGAGGACACCAAACGGCGGTGTGATAACCGGACCACTCAACTGTGTGAAGTGGAAGAAGTCGAGAAACTGATTTGGGTTTTCTGTCCCCTGCACACTATGAACGTCTTAATGCATGAGCAATCCATCTGAGGGCACTGGCCTGGAACAGACCTGAAGGCATCAGGTAAGCTCCGTCTCTTTAGCCGAAACCCTGTGAAATGCATCTAATTTAACATTCATCTTCCAGCCCAGCGGCGACCGATTGTGCCTTTAGAACAAGTGACCTTGGAACAAGGAACTGAACACACGTCCGTAGGAGACAACCGCTCCCGCTAATGGTTTACGTCCAAACATCACAACGCCACAATTCCATGCAGAGACAAAGTGTGAAGTTTAGAAATGAAACCGTCAGTTTCCACGTTATCAAAGTTTCCAACCAGCTCATTCACACCCTGCAAACTGTGAAAACACTGAAGAATATGTTTGCAGCGCCACATATTTCCTTTATGCTGCCATATGGAGGGTTGTCGTGGCTTTCACCCCCCCGTGTTGGTTTGTCCATTAGCAGAATGACGAAGAGTGAAATCGTTGAAACAACGTTCAAACTAACTGTTGACTATGGGGGTAAAAGCCTTCACTCTTATTTTTCTTACAGAGATCTTTGTCCAAAGGTGATTTTTTTTTTACCTTGATGAGGGGGTGAGTGTGGGCAGTACATTTCTGGGAGGGTCCTGAGAGATTCTCCTTTTTTCGCCTTTGATTGCTTGTGAGTTAGATATTAAACGTATACTGACATATTGACATTCTTCCTTTGATTCTTCCTTTCCACAAAAAGACAAAAACAAAACAACAATTTTCAGTTGAGGTTCAAATCACTGATTGTCTGAGAACTGCACCGGTGCGGAAAGAAGCAAATGACCCTTTGCAGTCGTTTGCTAATGAGTGTGTAATACGTTATTTAGCAGGTTGGGGGGCTGTTACTGAAAAAGCTTCGCAGATTAAAATGCCCCATCAGCTATTACACATCGTACCCAAACCCTCCCACTTGGCTTTTTCCTTAATTGAATCAGCCCGTCCCCATATCAGATATTCCTGAACAGAATACAGAAACCTATCCCCCCCTTTTTTTTTCCTAATACCATTAGGGGAAAGCGGTAAAGCAAGATGGATGCTTTAATCCTGCTGGTTGGCGCACACAAAAGGAGAGTGTGCCCTCCAGTCACAGCGTTCACCGTGGAGCAGTGGTACAGTTCCCAGCTGAAGAACTCACCTGCCAGTACGTGATCAACGGCCCCAATAACAAGAGCCCATTTCCTCAAGACAAGCAGACAAGCTAGCATGTAAATACCTGATAGAGAAAGTCATTGTGGTGATAGTTATAGGTCGGATTGGGGGGGTAACATGTTACAGTCGGCAGCACTTCATTTCCATGATGTCCGCTGCTGTAATTTATGTATCCACATGGGAAGTTGATGCTGGTGACCCTGGCAGATGCGCAGTAATGCATGTCCAATTTGACACGGCGGCGATGCAGATGAGCGGTAAGCCTGCTGCTGCTGAGACCTTCTCATTTCCCTCCCTGTTTTCTGCTGCGTCAAACCTGCAGCTATGTGAAGGTGAGCGACATTATTTCTGGCCAGCTCAAGCACAAACTAATCCTCTTATTTGGGAGGTCAGCGCCAATCATTTTACAGATGGGGGGGCCATTACAGCGTTCACTCCAGTGAGCTGATTTCCCCTGTACATAAATATATGACTCAAGGGATGGCGCTTACCGCCCCCCCGCCCCCCGCCCCTCCTGCATGGCCCTCACAGCGTTCATATCCCTCTTTTCTCTCTTGCTTTCAACTCACCTGTGACCTTCTCAAGCCTCCTTTTTGTGTTCTACCTTTTTCATAGAAAAGAATCGAATCCAACAGAAGTACTTTATGATCCCCTGATGGAAATTCACATTACAGCAGCAAACACAGGTAAAAAAAGAGAAACTACTTTGGAAGGTGGTATACAAATTACCAGCAAACGTAAATTTAACTCAGTGGGATTAGGAAGTATGTAACAGATGTGATTGTCTGTATAGCTGACACGTTTGTGCCCTATCACACTTGTCTTTTACCTGGAACATCCTGTTAGGTGCTAGTTAACCACATTTCCATGACAACGATTCTTTGACAGCCGTAGAAAAAAGAGGCAGAGTAACTGAAATGGAGAAGAGAAGCATGGAGACAGAAACCACAACAAGAATTATTTCAACCTTTTTACGAGTTCCAGCGCGCCCCGAAGAGGCACAAGGTTCGTTACACTCGTTTGTTTCTAGCTGTTTTTCTTTCTTTCTCGTTGCTTTCCTTCTTGGCTTTAGTTTTCGGTCACCTTTGAATATATTTCAGGCTATAGCTCAAGTCAGCTGTGAATGTTTTCTTTCTTTCTTTGCTTAGTTTAGGTAATAGTCCATTTCAAGCCAACTCTGGATGCTTCTGTCTGTACACGTATTAACTCTTATGGTGAATCCACAGTGAATTGATGAAGAACTGACAGTCAATCGAAGGTGTATTGTCGGTGAAGAACGGAAATAAAACGATTCTTCAGCCTCACACTGAGTAAATGAGGGTAAATAAACAGGTGTTCAGTTGTGCAAATGTAGTGCGTAGAGGGTATATACAATTGACAACCAGCAGTGATAAATAACCCAGAAATCTGTACACAAACTACAGGCGTTTCTTTTTTCACTCTCCCACACTTTGTTTTGGGGAGTCCGTCTTTTCCCACCCTCATTTTGTTTCAGGGTGACCACAGCAGCGTATAATTGAATCTGCCGAGAACGCCTGAGCAAGAACAATTAGCTCAGTCGCTCAGAATGTACGTGCAGCTGTACAGTAGGATAAACAGTATCATGGAAACAGAGGGCAGTACGGACACACACATTCACAAAGTACACCGGGCTCTGCCCCCACCCTCCCCCCCACCCCCCGGCACCGAGGGAATACTCTGTGTGCAAAGTTAGTTCTGTTAATTACAACACTCATGTATAAGCGTCTGCACATTATTTCCATCAGTACGACCAGCGTACGGACCAAAGTAAAATGGAACCAGGCCATTACAACCTGACATATCTGTGCCAGCGTCCACGTTCACAACTACAAACGTTGCTGGGATACAGCTCTAGTGATACCTTCAAGTGAGCGGCGTGTAACGGCCACTGATAGCTGTACGAACGGCTTCGCCAAGGATGATGGGCGATTAAAAAACAAACTTCACTACCAGCATGGCTGTGAAATAATCTGCAACACCTTTTATAACACAATTAAAAGCAGCAGTGTACAAAGAACAAATTAGGACTTAAGGAACTCTAAACCCAAATGTTACAACATTCAGTTCGGAGCCAAACTTATACTTCTGCATCAAATTGACGTTGCACCTACGGCGTCGGGTCCACGTTGCCTACGATGCAGGGTAAGACGTAGCATCACATGCACCTCTCCAGAAATGGAACTACGTGTACTGGCCACACAGAACTGGCAGACGGCAACAACTGTGATTGGACCGTTTGGTCACATGACTTTCCTAGCTCTCATTGCAGGATTTCCATTTTTGCTGAGAAAATAGAACCGACCACAAGGCAATTTTGACCGAAAAAGTGAGCGGACGCTGATGATCCGATCCCATTCAGTCCCTGCCACTTGAAGTAAATAAAGGAAAACACAGAATAACCGGAAAAAAACACGGTGGCGAGATTCAACGTGGAGCAACGCAGACAGACACAGGCAGACGTATAAATGCTCATGGCATTGGGTCCGTGTCAGTTCAATTGGGCTTAAAAGTCAAATGTGGATCGGAAAGAATGACATTCGTTGGATATAAAAACAACAATGATACATATACTATCTTTTACTATCATATCAGAAAGATGTCAAATGTGACTGTTTCACTTTAAGTATAATCATGCGATGTGATGGCTCATACTTCCACAATGGGAACAACAGCTGTTATATAACTGCAGCATCGTCACTCTTATAAATATGTAAAATGTGCCAAAAAAAGAGACACCTCTGGAGGAGAAGGAGAATGTTATTATATACATATGTGTACATGTTTATACATACAGTATATGTGTATATGTGTGTGTATATACACACACATGTACATACATACATATACATATGTATATAATAACATTCTATATATATGTGTGTGTGTGTGTACATACATAAATTCCTATTACCTCTTAAGAAGCAGCATGAAGAAAAAAGCAGCTATTTCACTCAATTATGAGGCTTCTCTCTCAAAGGGTGGAGGGAGACGACTCGTCCCTTTCAAGCTTCACACTGAAAGGAAAAAACCTCTATCATGTTGCTGAGCCTCAATAATGTTTCCCTCCACCTTCATGTCAGGGATGAAAGGCCCCAAATGTCCTTTGAGTGAAACCCCCAGAGGAGTTAACATGCATCAATACCAACTCCATTCCTGCAGACATTTGAGGGGGGACGATGCATCGTCCTCTCACTCACCGCGAAGGCTCAGCTCAGCACCGCCACCTGCGACGTTATTTATCCCAATCTCAAAGGTCCTTCCTCTCGCCACGCCCAAGTTGGTGCAAGGAAATGTGGAGGAAAAGTCAAGTGAGACAGAAGGAGGGAAAGGCAGAGTGAGGCTTTGAAATGTGACGCCCCGCGTTGAAAATAGGACAATAAAATGCCAGGTGGCAATTTTCTTCTTCTCTGGCTGGCCGGGGACAGTAAAATCCCTTCAGAAGTTTAGCTATATCCTCAGCTCGCTAGCTCCCAGCTAGCCTTTTTAGCTAGCTTGTCACAACGGGAACCCAAACCAAAGTCCTTCCACCAGGATATAAGCAAACACAACCTTCATAAAAATGTGTCTCCAGAAGAGAAACAATTTTTACTTCGCAACAGTGCTAAAAGATATAGAATACATCGAATATTATTGTCATTTGTACATGGTACGTCAAAACTGGCGGCACTATGACTGATCAGTGTAAGAAGACATACTACAAGCACAATATATACTGATAGATAATGTAAAATATAGCAGACGATATAAAATAAGAGTGAAAAAGAACATTTACAATGCAAAATAGTTAAGCTAAATGCATTTGCATCAGAGGAAATAAGATATTCATCAACACAGTGGAAGTAAAGTTCACTCTTTTAAAATGTTTTATGATACATCAACACTCAAAAAGTGTTTTACATGTGACTGAGCAGAAAAGTTGTCAGAACTGCTCTGTCTCAGAAGACACGAACCACTGAAAACATTTGCAAAACTCCTCAGGCTCCTCTCGGTGGGCGTTAGTGGGAACCGGGTGATAAATTATAAGGCAATTTGAACAGATTCTGGTGTTTGCTTGTCTGTTGGAGGGAATAAAGAAAAAGGACGCCAGAGCTGAAATCAGTCCGCTGAACTGCGTTCATGTGTCCAAGCAGACTGCAGCTCACACTTACAGAGACAAAACGTGACGACAACACCTTGACAAAATTGGCAATAACAGTCTGATGTTTCATTTTCTATCTTCATGGAGTGATAATGTAGAGCTTCATCAGAGGTTGGTGCGTCGCAGTGCCTGCATCTCGTCTCTCATACAAAGGCCTATTCATACTCCACAAGAAGCTGGACCTTTGTTCTCGCTTCTCGCCACGTCATCTGGGCAAAACTTTTTTCTCAGTGGTGTCCGAGAACCGACTGTGTGATTGGTCAGAAATGCTGATGTCGGGCCCGTATTTCCATCTGGAGCTGCCGTGAATCACCTCCGAAACGCCTGTCCGACCTCACGGACTAAAGAGAGCGGCCACAGATCGGCGAACATCAACAGATCCGCTTCGACAGTGACCGCAGCATTAGTGTGGGTGATGTGTCAGCAGTGGGCGGGGCCTGTGAGGACTTCAGAGAGTAGCGGTGGAGTTCTCGTGTAGGATGAATTTGTTCTGGTTCTTGCTTCTTGCAGAGGATGTATTGGCCTTAAGGGATTCTGCTCTTCACTCCCTTTGTAATAAACGCCTACTTTGATGTGAATGAACCAACGACGGAGCTGGAAAGTATTTGAGGACAGTCCGCGTCCCGTTCCGCCCACCGCGACGCTCTGGTTCCCTGGAAGTGTCGGAATTTCTTATGGATCGGCTGTTCCATGATGGGATCACAGAAGAACATCAGAAACATCTTCGCAAGATGAATAGCTGATCATCAACTCATCACACAGTTGACTGTGCACTTTTAATACATGAAATATTACGGCAACAGAGTTTGTTTGACATTTTGGAGAAGGCAGCGTGATGGCCTCTGATGTGTCGTAGATCCTACGCTCGTCCTACAGCTGCTGTCTGACGGGGTCCGACTCTGTCATGCCCTTCAGTAGGTTAGACACTGAGTTTTGGCATGAACAGATAGCAAAGACGTACGTATCCTCCATGTTCTGACAAGTCTGTTTTAAAGAAATAAAAAAGTGTTGTTGCCATCATAAAAAGTTTAGAAACTTTTGCTCAGAGAGGAGCTGCTGGCTGCAGTGTATGAACACAGACAATGAACGCAAGTGCTTTCTTCTGATAGCCCCTCGATGCAGCCGCTGGTTTGACTGACAGCGGCTAACTGGGCTCGCTCCTCTGCCCACACTCCACCCACTTTGGCCAATTTCAGATTTTCTAAGCCTAGCTGCTATCAATTTACAGGGCATGCTGAAATCTGAGCTTTAATACGTCTTCTCAGGGTCCTCGGAGTGAAATAAATTTAAATGGACTGCATTTGGACAGCGCCTTTCCACCTGAATGGTACGCAAACCCATTTATAATGTTGACTCACTCACACGCTCATTCACATACTAATGGCACAAGGCGGCAACTTGATCATCAGGACCATTTAGGGGTTCTTACTCAAGGACAATCTTTGAAGAAGCCACGGCGCCAACTAGAGATCTTCTGATTATTCGACCTCTGCCCCGTCACTTCTTCAGATTATTTTTTTTAATCGTGTCTTGATTTGAGGAACAATGGAAGCACCAGGGTGCATCCAGCCTCTTACGACTGCTCCTTTTCTAGACTCTCTTTCCACTGGACGGAATGGTAAAAACAAACAGCAGTTCGATGGAACCGCACACAACAGCAAAACGGGACCCACGTGACAGTAAATAAAATCTATATAAAGATATATTCTTGTGTATTATTTAGTGTTATTATCATAGCAATATATATATGGTTGTAAAATCCTATTTTCTCTAGTTGTTGCAGAATTCACTTGTTGGAAAACTTGTGAGTTTTTTATATGTTTGTTTTTGGTTTTGTTTTTTTTCTATATATTATTACTGTTGACTGTTGTCTGCTTATTTTATGTCTCTCTTGTCCTTTCCCACTCAATGGTACGGTTAGATTTAGCTAATTTAGTGAGTAGATTCAACTTATTACACTATTTATATGACAGCTAGTATTGGTACCTTTTCTGTACCGTTTGCACCGTGTGTTGAGAGGTCTGTCATTTCATCTATGCTCTATATCACTTTTGACTTTGACTTTATAGTTTTCACCAGATCGGCACTTTTGATGGAAACACACAACACACAGGGTTCATATTTCCTTTTAATGTGCATTTCCCACTGGTTCTCATCACTTTTGGGATGGAAAGATGCCAACTGTTAGTATGGAGAGTGTTTGTCCTTTGCTGAAACAAATCTCCAGTGTTCCACGTGTTTCTGATTGTGATTCCGACCTGATTGGTCGGTGGACCAACCCTTTCCCAACCCATTGTTATGTGTGCCTGAAATCTTCAACTGATAAAACTTAACCGGACAAAAGAAACAGCGATGGCACGGAGTCATGGAAGTTTGAGATCACATCACCTCGTCCCTTAAAAATATGACTTTTCTACAACAGAAGAGGTTTTCCCTGTGAGCTAATTAAGGAGTCTGATCACGAAACAACCAACGACGCAGGAACTCAGTGGGGAGGCGTCGATAAACAAGCTCTTTGTCTCGACTACGGTGTCAGTCAGCGTGACCCTCCATTCGCTTTCGCTCAGAGAACAGACTTTCCTTCAACGGAGAAAGTCGAGAAAAAAGAAGAAAAAAAAATCAAGTCGGAAACTGGAGCACTCAACTTAAAAAGAAAAGGATTGGCACAGTGGTCACCGTTATATCTTTTCTAACCTGACTGTTTTTTTAACAGTTGGACTTCAAGAAAGAAGAGGACTTTGAAGAGGAAAATATCAGTTTCCGACTTGGAGTGCGGCTCATTGACATTTCACCTCCTGGTATTAAGGACAAAGAGCTTAAACCAGGTGTGTCCAAACCGGTCCTCGAAGGCCCCCTATGCTGCACGTTTTCCATGTCACCCTGCCCCTACCTCACCTGAATCAGTCTCTGAAGTTCTGCAGCGGCCCGACAACGAGCTGCTGATTTGAGTCAGGTGTGTAGGAGCAGGGGGACGTAGAAAAGCTGCAGGACACCCCCGGCTTAAACCATTGAACCATTACATTAAAAAAAAACCCCAAAAAAACCCCCACTCCAAATCAAGGTAAAATCTTTGGATATAACTACAGAGTGTAAACAAGGCCATTGACAACGATGTCAGAGAAAATACTAATAAGACATGAAGCCAAGCTAAGCATATTGCGAAGCAAATGATTGTTAGGATGACTGAACCGCCAGATGTGGCTCTCACACTGCAGCATCACAGGGAAAACAAGCGAGCATATGTTCCACGCACCAAGGAACCGGACTGGTCCAGACTTCTGGTGAGCGGATGGACACGATTCCCCAAGCACCTCCGGCCTACTTCAAACAATATGGCGAGGGTGTGTTCGGTCCGCGATGATGAGACGACGCAGCTACGAGATTGTCTGTAATAAGTCCTTTGGTGCATTAAACCATGGTGGTATGTGTTTGATCCACCAGCACCGTTCCCAGGATCACATTGGGCTTGTGAAGGCCACAAATTTTGGTGTTTACTGTCAAGATCTGACGCCCAGATGTGACGATGTGCCCTTCAGGACACAATGGCATTAGCACTCATCGTGATGATACGACACATATGACCCGACCGTCGTCCTTCACAGTCCTGCGTGAGGTCATAGGTCATAGGTCATAGGGAGCAGGCGGGACAAGAAGCTGTCCATCATGTTCATGTCATGTACCAAAGGGTGTGTGTGTGTGTGTGTGTGTGTGGTGCCAGCCATTCAACCGCCTCTGAAAATATAAATTCATATAGAATCGACGGGCAGTACGCAGAGTGTGAACAGACGGAGGAGGAAAAAAAAATATTGAATTTCTTTTGGTGCCGTCTCAGAAAAGCTCAAACAAACAAACATGTTTATTATTTCGCAGTTTTTCGACAGTTTACTCAGCTTCTACGACCGACATCTGTCTTTTTTTCACAAAGCTCTCACACTTTCCTTTGTCATCCAGCACCAATGTGCAAAAACACTAACGGTGTGAATAAACATGATTAGGTAAAGTTGAGTCTTCTGTAGTGTAATATCTGACTGTAGGTATACACAAATATACCCTATTATGTGCAAATGTATACCACTGTATATTATTTTTATTTTTGTGTAGAGTTGAATATAGATTGCATTTTTATTTTATTTTATTAACAATAATGATAATAAGAATAATAATATCTGTTTTTTATTGTTATTATTATTGTTTTTTTTTTTTTTTTTTTTTTTTTTTTTAAATTTTTTTGTTTCATTTTTTTTTTTTTCTTTCCCCTCTGAGGTTTAAGCAGTCAGAGCAATAACCTTAGTGGGAGAAAGAGCGGAGAATGGGTCATTAATTATAGGACAATGGTTTGGCGT